>VIAB01007688.1:0-19787 GCA_009801035.1 Oophaga pumilio | reverse complement strand
GTGGTCTGTGTTAAGGGGGCCCACTGAGAGTCTTTCGCCCGGGGTCCATAAAAACCTGGAGCCGGCCCTGTACAGGGCTGTAAGTGGAGCCAGGACTATATGTGGGGCCATCATATTATGTGCAGGACTATATGTGGCCATTATATTATGTGTAGGGCTATATGTGGGGCCATTATATTATGTGCGGGGCTATTAGTACTTTTGCTCTGGGGCCCCATGATTTCTATGTACACCCATGGCCACCGTCTAATCAGCTCCATACTATTGTGTTGCCGTTCCTGCCTTAATCTGTAGCAATTTGGGTCACTGGGTGAGTTAGGGTTCTATCCCAACCCAGGGACAAATTTAATAAATTTAAAGAGGTGTCCACTACTTTAACATTGATGACCTATCTGTAAGATAGGTCATCAATATCTGATCTGTGTAGGAGCAGCGCCACCACAGTTCAGCTGTACTTGGTGCTAGCGGGAACTGCTTAGTTACGGCACAGTTCCACCTACTCTATAATGGCTAGGTACTGCACATTTGTCATCTATTTAAGTCAAAGGGTGGATGTGCAGAACCTGGTTGTGGCCACTATACAGTAGTCTAAGCTGTGCTGTGCAGTTCTATAACTAAGCTGTTCCCGCTGGCACTGAGAACAGATGACCTGTGGTGGTTCCAGATGTCACACCAACACCAATCAGACATGATGACCTATCCTATGGACAGGTCATCAGTGTTAAAGTAATGGACAACCTCTTTAAATATTCATATTTCTCTCCTTTGGTACAGAACTGCTTGGTGGCTGATTTTGGAGCTGATGATAATTACATTTTCTTCCTACTAAAAACGGCCAGTCCTCCAGCCAATTTTGCACCAGGAGCATATTTGGCCAAGAATTTATGATTTCTATAACTGCTGGACAATCAGTCCTTAGATAAATCAGATCTTCTTGGCCCAATAAACTGTCATGGTTTGCTGAGTTTGTGGGAAAAGGTAGGTTAAGGGTTAATTTTTTTAAAAAATTCGTTAGATTAAGGGTTAATTTGGATGGCCTCACTCTGGGATTCTGGGAGGCTTCTTATAGCCTTATTGTGGGGACCCTGTTGCGTGTGTGCCTGTGCTTTGTGCCTGTGCTTCTTTGTGTCTGGTTCTGATTTGGCTTTGTCCCTGTTAAGAGTTCTGCCTGCCCCTCTTGTACTGCGCCACTCTCTCTGTGTTTGACCTCTTGGCTACGTCCTGACAATTCTCTGCCCATCCTCTTGTACTGCGCCACTCTCTGTGTTTGAACTCTTGGCTACGTCCTGACAATTCTCTGTCTGTCCATCCTATACTTCGGTAGCTCTGCCCACTCCTCTGACACTCGGTCACGTGACCGCAGGTCCTGTTGCTCCCAGTATCTCACAGCAACCCGATGTACTGCTCTCTTTAGGTCTCGTCCGTCCATACCTGTCCGTGACGCCGGACCTCGAGCCCCCTCGTATTGGTGGGTGAGTTACCCTGCTCAGCCACGTTTAGTCGCTGGTGCTGATGGGGTCGTTACATAAACTCCTGGTGCAAAACTGACTGGAGGACTAGCCGTTTTTAGTAGAGGGGCAACCGCTTTAATTTTTTCCTTATGTTATAACATTAAGGGCTCATTCATACGATTGATGATTGTCAGAGAATCAGATCGATTATGGTAATGACATTGATTACACTCTGATCAGAGTTTGATCAGTGTCAGTTTACTGTGATCTAGCTCTCTCATATGTAATAATGGTATCACAGGTACGGAGGAGACGAAGAACTTAATTTCTCCATCTTCTTCTTTCTCTGTGTCTGCTTAAATCAGACTGTAGTCCGATGTGTCACATGCACCCATAGATTTGTACAGGGGAGCATGATCCAAACTCCAGAGCCACGAGCAGGATCCTGCGATTTTTTTTTCTCTAGCAACCTTCCACGACAGCATAGGAGGTTGTCTCCATGCCCTAATGGGGGACAGGAAGCACAAGAGAGGTTAAAAGGCCCCTCCCACCTCCCTCTCACCAGTGTTTTTCCTGTCCCCCATGGGGCAGGGAGAGGTTATCGGTATGCTGTGTGGCCAGCTACTGCAGCTACCTGAATTCCATGTGTGCTAGACAGCGGTGGTCGGTTGGCTTTGCCCTCCCTCCTTGGTGCTGTTTCAGTCGTCCTGCGGGGCCTCAGGACCTTCCTGGCCCACCTGCGCCCCTTCTAGGGGTAAAGCAGGCTAGTGATCCCCAGCCGGAGGCCTCCCAAAGCCCTCCGGCCTCCTCCTTCTCCCCTGTGTGCGCACGGCATCGGCATCCCGGAAGTGGATCCTCTGCAAGGGGTCACTTCCGGTGTATGCATTCCTGGGAACGCAGGGCTGCGCTGTCAGCTTCCGGCGGCTTATCCTGGCCGCGCCGACCGCTTGCGGGCACATACAGCTCGCTCTGATCGAGGGCCTGCTCCGGACCGAAGGAGAAGGGGGAGGGGAAACTCTGATAACGCTGGGGGCTGTGTTTTCTACATAAATCCGCCAGAAGATGCCGACAGGTAAGGCGAGAGATCCTCTGTCAGTATGGACAGTGCTTCCTGCCCTGCATCTGCAGAGCCCAGAGCAGCCCCAGCCACAGTGAGTGTAATGGGGGGGTCCTGATGGTGGTAAGCAGGGAAAGATCAATTCTGAAAGGCGCTTCTCTTCTTATTTTATAGGAAGACAAGCCTTCCCATAAAAGCACCACTAAACCTGCTAATTGCGGAATCTGCAGCAAAAGACTCTGCATCATGGAAGAAAAAGCTGTGCCAGGCGTGCACAGATAGTGTGATTAGAGCAGAGCACCCCTCCCTAATTGACGAGATTCGTAGCTTAGTCAAGCAGGAAATTCAGTCTTCACTAGCTGCCTATGCCCCCCTCCATCCCCTCCTCCACCGCTGCCTTCAGCTTCATTGTTAGGGCCTTCACCCACTAAAAAGCGTAGGTTTCAGTTAGACTCAGGGTCCGAATCAGAAGAGTCATATGATTCGAGCTCTGAAAGGTGGGAGGAATCTCTGGGCCTTAGAAACACGGAGAACAGGAGATATCTATTTTCCTCAGAATATGTGGAAGAGCTAGTCAGTGCCATTCGGGCCACTATGGGGTTGGAGGAAGAGCATATTTCTCAGTCGGTCCAGGATAAAATGTTCGGAGGCCTGGAGGAAGGATCTAAGCAAGCGGGGTTCCCAGTACATAAAACCATTCGAGATATGATCTTGCAAGAATGGGAATACCCAGAGAAGCGCTATTTCTCCCCTTCTGAATTAAAACATAGGTGTCCTCTAGATGATGATTCCTTTAATTTAGATGTTCCAAAAGTAGATGTGCAAGTAAGCCGGGTAGTTAAAAAGACAATCCTTCCATTTGAGGATGTATTACAATTGAAAGACCCGATGGACCGTAAAATAGAAAGCCTTCTAAGGAAGGCCTGGGAAACCTCGGCCACTGCTTTAAAATCTGCAGTTGTCTCTACATGTGTCTCACGATCCCTCTTTAAGTGGCTGGAGGAACTGGAGAATCATATCTCTCAAGGTACCTCAAGGGGCGAGCTCCTGGACTCACTTCCCATCCTCCAGAGGGCTACGGGATATCTGGCAGACGCCTCTATGGAGACAATTCTCACCTCCGCCAGAACACTGGCACAGTCCAACTCTGCCAGGCGGGCCCTATGGTTCAAGATGTGGAGCGGAGATGTTACGTCTAAAATTAGGCTTTGCTCCATACCCTTTAAAGGTGAACCCATCTTTGGCCCAGCTCTAGACGAAATCCTCGAGTTAGCCACTGATAAGAAGAAAGCCCTTCCTGAGCAGAGGTCCTCCAGGAAGCGATTTTTTTCGAGCCCCCCAGAACCAAGCCCTGCAGACAAGGAGCAAAGGAAAAACGGGGAGGTCGAGCTACGCAAAGGGAAGGGGTAGGAACATCCTTGTGCCCCAGGAGCAGCAACAGCAGGAGAAATGACTCCGACCCCGTGGGTGGGAGGCTCTCGAATTTCCTACATGTTTGGCAGTCAATTTCCAGCTGCCGTTGGGTCCTCAATGTCATCAGAGAGGGACTTCTACTAGAGTTCGAGTCTTCCCCACCCAGGGGTCTGAGGGTTACCTCCCTACCATCCAGGGAGGCCCAGGTGATACTAACAGCGGGCATAAAATACCTGGTTCACTCAAATGCCGTCTCCCTGGTTCCCGTGGAAGAGCATGGGGAGGGTCACTACTCCAGGCTATTCCTAGTAAAAAAACCTACAGGAGAGGTTAGGATAATAATAAACTTGAAATCCCTCAATCAGCATATCGTATACCGCAAGTTCAAGATGGAGTCGGTAAAAACTGCCATTCCGCTGATAACCACTCACTCCTTCATGGCCACAATAGACCTGAAGGATGCATATTTCCACATTTTGGTGCACCCATGCCACAGGAAATACCTGAGATTTGCGGTTCAGGAGAGTTCAGAAATGAAACACTACCAGTTCAATGTGCTCCCCTTTGGCATATCATCAGCTCCAAGGGTGTTCTCAAAGGTCATGGCGGAGGCGGTTTCCCACATCCGAAGCCAGGGCATATGCTTAGTCCCGTACTTGGACGACTTACTAATAATAGGCGCCTCCTCTCGGGCCCTAGAAGAACAAGTGGAACACACTCTGGAAATTCTTCGCTCCTTAGGATGGGTTCCAAACATAAAGAAGTCCTGCCTTCAGCCGACCCAGAGAAGAAGATTCCTAGGGGTGCTGTTGGATGCGAGGAAGCAGATGTCCTTTCTTCCAAGGGACCATCTGGTGTCCTTGATCAAGAAAGTAAAGACTTTCAGAAAACAGAGCTCCTCGACCCTTCGGTCAACTATGTCGCTTCTAGGGTCAATGACTTCATGCATACAATCGGTGTCTTGGGCACAAGCCCATTCCAGACTGCTTCAATCCCACATCCTTGGGAATTGGAACGGCAACCACCGTTCTTTGAACAGGAAAGTTCTCACCAAAGGATGAGTCAGGACATCCCTGTTATGGTGGATGAATCCCAGAAATTTGGGTAGAGGTGTGAACTGGGTGCAGTCCCCGCTCGTATCAGTAACTACGGACGCCAGCAAAAAAGGCTGGGGGCTATGGTGGACCAGGTCCCATACCAAGGGTTATGGAGCCAGGAGATGAGTTCAAGGTCTTCCAACCTCAGGGAATTAAAGGCCGTAGAAAGAGCCCTATTAGCAGCAGTAGACCAGGTCCAGGGTCGGCATGTCAAGGTGTATTCCGACAATATGACTACGGTAGCCCACCTAAAACACCAAGGGGGAACGAAGTTCAGCAGCCTGAAAAGGGTCTCAGAGAAAATATTTTCATTGGCCGAAAAACACCGCGGGTCATTATAAGCGGTCCACCTGAAGGGAAGTTCCAATCTTCAGGCAGACTTCCTAAGCAGACACGATATGCAGCCGGGCGAATAGAGTCTGAATACGAGAGTTTTCCAGACACTGGTGTACAAGTGGGGCCTTCCAGAAGTGGATCTCCTAGCATCTGGTCGAAATGCCAAGGTGAAGAAGTTTTTTTCCCTGAACCCCAGAGACAAAGCTCTGGGAGTAGATGCCTTTGCCCACAAATGGGCCTTCAATTTGGCTTATGTCTTTCCCCCATTTCCTATCCTGGCAGTGACCCTGCGGAAGATCAGAGAAGATCGAACCCCTACTATATTAGTGGCCCCAATGTGCCTGAAAAGGAGCTGGTTCGCTCTGATAATGGAACTCCAGGTAGACGGTCCAGTCCACTTGCCTCTAGAGGACGACCTCCTACTACAAGGCCCTCTACGTCACCCGAATCTTCAGGGTTTAAAATTGACTGCCTGGTTACTGAGGCCCAAATGCTAAAAAGTAAGGGTCTTTCGGATGCAGTAATCACTACCCTACAGGGTTCAAGGAAACCAGTCACCAACGCCATATATAATAAAATATGGAAAAAGTTCTCTTCATGGTGTCTTCCGGTTCCTCCTGACCCAGCGCACCCGAATGTTTCCCGTATTTTGGACTTTTTACAGAAGGGGCTTGAATTAGGCCTCAGGCCTAGCACCCTAAAGGTGCAGGTGGCAGCCTTAAGCTCAATATTTGATCAAGACTTAGCTAGCCACCGCTAGATAAGAAGGTTTATGACCTCGGCTACCAGGTTACATCCAAAGAAACAACCTATGGTTCCTCAGTGGGACCTGAATATTGTTCTTAAAGGACTTACAAAGGCCCCATTTGAACCTCTGGCGGAATGTTCATTACAACTTATTTAATGTAAAGTTGCCTTTCTTATAGCAATCACATCAGCGAGGCGAATAGGGGAACTACGGGCCCTATCGGTCAGAGAGCCATATCTAACTATCAGAGACGATTCCATAGTCCTTTCCCTAGATCCATCTTTCTTACCAAAAGTGGCATCTGACTTCCACAGATCTCAGAAAATTACTCTGCCCTCCTTTTGCCAAAACCCAGCAAATCCTAGAGAGGAAGAATTTCATACGCTGGATGTAAGGCGTATAGTCCTGCATTACTTAAACCTGACTAAAACCTGGAGAATAGACCAGAAACTGTTCATCCATCCATTGGGCAGAAATAAGAGCAGAAAGGTGACCAAAAATACAATAGGGAACTGGATTAAGAAAACCATCTCCGAGGCATATCTGGCGCAGGGTGTGACTCCCCCGACTAACATTAAAGCTCATTCAACGCGATCTATGTCAGTATCATGGGCTGAACGGGCAGGTTCATCCTCCGAGCAGATCTGCAGGGCTGCAACTTGGTCTTCGCTTCATACTTTTACTAAGCATTACAGGTTGGACCTTCTGTCCAACAGTGATTTAGCTTTTGGCCACAAAGTGCTTCAGGCCATTGTCCCCCCCAGTGCAGTATAGGTTGTTATTCCTCCTATGCTGTCGTGGAAGGTTGCTAGAGAAAATAGAATTAGACTTACCGGTAATTCGGTTTCTAGAAACCTTCCACGACAGCACTAATTCCCTCCCTTTATTCTTGGACAATTCTAAGGATATGAAGGTATCCGGTGCTATGGTGTACGTTATAATTCACTGGTGAGAGGGAGGTGGGAGGGGCCTTTTAACCTCTCTTGTGCTTCCTGTCCCCCATTAGGGCATGGAGACAACCTCCTATGCTGTCGTGGAAGGTTTCTAGAAACCGAATTACCGGTAAGTCTAATTCTTTTTTTTTTTATTCTCCACAGACCGATTTGTTTTGTAGAAAACATTGCAGATCTGCACTGCTCCATAGTATAACATCGGGCCGAGTGCTATCTGATAAAACATCTCACAGCACTCAGCCATGTTATAGTGTGAGCAAGCCCTCGCTGGGCCAAACTCGTTCTCATCTGCTTCTTTCTATAGAAAAGTAAGAGAAGTGGATAAGAAGCAGATGAAAACGTGTTTGGCAAATCACATACTTATGGTTACGTGACAACTGCCTGAACTGCTTGGTAAAGCCGACTATGAACATTACCTCTGTTAGTATTTAGCAAGCTGCACTGCTGACTAACAATGTGCACTGGGTGGGAAACCCCTTTCACGATGTGGGAGGATGGACTGAGTGTATAAATATAATTATTATAATTACCAATGACCTTAGGTCCTCCTGCAACTAGGAACATACATAGAAGTCCTAATTCTGGTTCCCCCTTGCTAAATCATATATTGTCTGCGGTGTCACGGGACATAGGTGCTATCACACAATGCCATACCTCCCAATTTTTAAAGACAAGAATGGACGTTTATTGTCATTTTTCACCTACTGATCTCCCTTAGTGTTCTCACCCAGAAACTACAGAAAAGGTTGCATAAAAATATACACTCCTATTGAAAAACAGTGATTTGCATGTGGGTTGCTTTGGTTTGTGTGCCAGGGCTAATTTTCAGTTCCAGTCCGGGCCTGTTTCAAAATGCTCACTTTACCCCTGGATAAAATTCTTGAGATGTGCAGTTTCCAAAATGGGTTCCTTTGTGAAGGGTTTTCCTCTGTTTAAACAAATCAGCGACTCTCCAAACGTGACATGGCCTCTGCTCTCGATTCCAGCCATTCTTGCGTTCAAAAATTTAAACGGTGCTCCTTCAATTCCAAGCCCTACTGTGCACCCAAACAGTAGTTTTCTCCCACATATAGGGTATCGGCATACTCAGGTGAACTTGCACAACAAATTTTTAGGTCCACTTTCTCCTGTTACCCTTGTGAAAATAAAAAATTGGAGGTTAAAGTTAAATTTTTGTGGAAAAAAAGTAAAATGTTAATTTTTTTCCTTCCACATTGCTTTAGTTCCTGTGAAGCACCTCAAGGGTTAATAAACTTCTTGTATTTCTTTTTGAGGACTTTGAGGGTTGCAGCTTTTAGAATGGTGTCACTTTTGGCTATTTTCTGTCGTATAGGCCTCCCAAAGTCACTTCGAATGTATGTGCCCACTAAAAAAATATTTCTTTAAAGTTTGTTGGAAAAATGAGAAATTGCTGATCAAATTTTAACCCTCCTCACTTCCTAACAAAAAAAAATAATGTTTAAAAAATGATGCTGACATAAAGTAGTCATGTGGGAAATGATAATTATTAACTATTTTATGTGACATAACTCTCTGGTTTAAGGGCTTTAGAATTAAAAGTTTGAATATTGCAAACTTTTCAAAATTTTTTATATTTTCACAAATTTTACTACTATCATGAAGTACAATATGTTGCAAAAAAACATTCAAGGAATCACTGGGATCCGATGAAGTGTTCCAGAGTTATTACCTCATAAAGTGACACTAGTCAGATTTAAAAAATTTGACCTGGTCATTGTTAAAATTGGCTCGTCACAAAGGGGTTAAATCACCACATTTTGCACAGAAACATTCTAAGAAAAAATAAGTTAAATAAATGTAAATGCACTATAGCAGTCAAACAAAACTACAGGAAAATTCCTTCAGTCTGCCATCACAACTCAGAACTGTAACTTAATTTAGAAATTCACAACATATTGAGTAGATTGAACCTGTTTATATTTTACTTTGGCCTTTTTTACAGAACATTAGTCTGAACGATCCTATGGATTTTCCATTAAAGTGGTTGGTCACTACTGTATTAGTCCATCTCATGTGAACAAAATGCCATTGAAAATTTTTTTTGTAAATACCTTGCTTTCCCAAATCCTTCTGTAACCTAAGCTGCTCTTCTGGTCACATGATCTCTGGCTAAGAATCCTCTGACTTACTGTGGTCAAGTCAATATCTCCCAGAGTTACTGGTTATAAAATCTGACCTGCCATCACAATCATGTGACTTTTATGCTGCGTTGATGGGCGGGGCTCTATTCAGCAGAGCTCACTCATTGTCTCTGTGCATACGGCTGCAGACACAGATCTGCCAACTTCCTGCAAATTTCTGCCTCCAGAGTTCTCCCATGTTTCTGTATGTATACAGCAGATTTATATTTGTACACATACCCTGCTGTATACCCTGTGCAATATATATACACTCTGATGTATTCCCTCTATTATATAAGTTCATACAACTCTTTCTCCCCATCTATCCTATTACAGTAGAACATAATTAGTGTATCAGTGACTTGCCTACAACAGTGTCTTGGACAGGACATTAAGCTAAGACTGTGTTTGAAGCTAGGGGAAGAGTAGGAGGATTTCAGGCACTCTTACAGGGGGCAGTGCTCACTGCTGGCTTGCAGCAGACCACAAGGGCTGATGGGATTTGTAGTCAGGAGGGAGCCGAGGATTCAGAAAAGAAAGTGATTGCTGTGGCAGCAAAGCTGATGCCGGGGCACAGGAAATGAAAAAGAAAGGCATATAACATCATGAAGATTGGAAGGGGACGTGCTTACTACTGGTTTTCCGCAGAGCACAAGGACTGTTGGAAAATGTAGCCAGATGTAGCCAGATGAGAGAAGAGGATTTGTAAAAGGGAGTGATGGCTGTGACAGCAAAGCTAGTGCCAGCTGATACTGTAATAATTTATTATACTTCCCCAGAAACTATGGGGCCAATTCATCAAAGGTTTTCTGCTAGAAAACTCTCGTAGATGTTTTGAAAAGATGCAATTTTTTTGTGCAACGTGGAGTTGCGAATAAAATTGGCAACTTTGAAAGTTTTCACGTCAGTTTTCATGTTAGTTTAAAGCAGCTTCACCTGAAGGGGTACAGCAGAGAGGACCAACGTATGCATGCTTTTCTTTCAGGTTATCGGCGCTCTTTGGCCTTTCATGGTTCCTGCGCATTACAGTACTTTCCTCTGTCCTCAGCAGTGCAGAGTGAAGTACGCCGGCACAGGAGTGCGATTAGGGACACTGTGTAGATGACGTAGGACGCGTCATCCAAATCAAGCAAGCATGAGGATGGTGATTACAAGGAGAGAGGCGGCGCTAACGCAAAACCATCAACCTCCATTGAACAGGACTGCACAGTATAATTACAGGTATTTTTTTGTGCTATGCAGGAGGTGTCTGGGACTTATGCACTGTACAGATAGCTAAATTCCTTATTTTAAATAAATATTATAAAGAACCTGTAAAAGTATACAGACATACAGAGGTGTTCTTTACTTCTGAATTGTTAAGCACACTTGCATAACATATAACATCAACCATCCAACTCATAATATTTTTTTCTTATTGGAATTCTAAATTACTATCGATTCTACTATAGCAGCAAACGTTAAATTGTCTTCACCAATTGCCCTGATCACAAGAGCAGAACCAGTTCGCCTAGCAGCAGAATGGATTAATTAATTAGGCAGAACAGTCAATCAGAAGAGGCATAAAAAGACGATCTAATAACAAATAGTCTATTCCAAATGGCAATGAATATACCACATACTAGTCTAAACCCATATATCCAACAAGCCAAATATGAGAAGTCTAAAACATAGCTTCTATTAAATTAATGAAAAAATAGAAAATCTCAAATATTGTTTGACATACACATATAGAAAAAGTAAAGAGCTTATAATACCTCTGTTATAAATTAATCACAAGAATAACAAGACAGACAGTGTGCCAGGTTAATTTGTAGGTGCTTACATCAAAAACCGTCAAGTTATTATTACACCATAAAATGTAATTATGAGCCAATTTTAGCCAGTTCAATGGTTGGTCATATAAAACACTGAGTCAATTGCCCATTTTATAACGTTATGTATAATCTTTTCATTTCAAGAAAACGCTTAGAATGTTTACTCCCATTTGTTACCTAGCAAAGTCAGACATAAAGGTATTCTCGTCATTAAATTTTTTGTAGTTCCCATCAATGTCATGGGGGTATTCATGCCCTAATTTATTTGCTTACAAGAGGAGAAAATGCCTTCCATACCCTATATAAATTCTGATATGTTTTCTCGCTTAAGATTCAAAAGGGGAGTATATTGTATGGGATAAATAAATAGAGGAATTAATTACAAAAGCCGGGGTGCTGATGTTAGGGTCTGCGGAATGCACCAAATATATGAGGTAGAGAGGTGCGTTCGCAGCCCAGGGTCCACCGTGCAGGCGGAACCTGCTGCTAGTAAAATGGCGCAAGACGCAAACTCTGTTATCCCGCAGAGTCGCCAAAATAAACACCGCAATGCGCTGTGGCAATATGTGCGAACTCTGTTATTTCACAGAGCCGCTAGAAGGAGTGCCGCAGTGCTATATGGCGATGTGTGCGAACTCAGTAAACACAACTGAGTCGCAAAATAAACACGCTAGGGCGCTGTCTAGCATTGAAAGCGAACCCTGTTACGTCACAGGGCCGCTGAGAAAAAGTTCTGTGTCCTGTCAGGCACTCAGGTACACAGTTAAGTGCTAAGCGAACATAGAACGTGATCATGTGCTAATGTCCTCGCGGGAGTCACCCGCAATCTATGGCGTCTGAACGCCAGGCCCTGAATACGGCAATCAAACTCCTCACCGGTTATGCCGGTAATCTAGGGCATCTAGGACACCGACCCTGACCAGCTAGCATACCAAACTCCTCACCGATTAAGTCGGTATTCTAGGGGCTTATTTCAGCCGGGCCCTAACCACACACACGCATGACCACACTAGGTGGGCACTTACCAGCGGTTTCAGCAGCCCTGACAGTGGGAGCCCGGAGCCTCTATCGGCCTGTGACAGCGGTACTCACAGCGCCCAGGAGCTGGGCAAGAGGACAGCAATACCGCAGAGCTGGAGTGAGCAGAACATAGGGTGGTGAGTGTACTGCCAGGACCTGTGTTCATGTGACCCCAGGGGGCGGAGCTTAGAGTCCTGCAGATGGGGATGAGTGCAGGACGCTACAGGGACCCTGGAGAAGGGAAAGGGGGTCACCGGACACCATGGAAAGGACGGAGCACCAGAGGTAGACGGAACCCAAGACAAGCCGAGGTCAGTAAACGTGAGAGACAACACGGTACACAAGGAGCAGGCTAACAAAGAATAGTCAGGGACGTGGCAGGAGTGAGAAAGCCAGAGAAGCATATACACAGTACAGAATCAAGAGGCAAAATCACAACGGGAAACAGAACCGGGTCAGAACCAAATAAGCAAACTAGAACACAGGCACAAGGCACAGGCAAAAAGGGGTCAACACACTCCGCCAAGGGCAAAAATATAACTGACAGGGATTGGAGCTTCCTAGAGCTATAAGAAGCTCTCCCCGAACCAAGGAGAGGCCACAATAATAAGCCCCAGGTGTGCAGGTAAGAGCCTGCACTGGGATCAAAACATTAACTCCTGGCGTGCAGGTCAAACCTGCACTGGGCTCCAGACATTAACCCTTAGCGTGCAGGTCAACCCTGTACTGGGATCATGACAGCATCTTCCTCACTTCCCGCCAAATGCTCCATGGAGTACCATAACTGTTGCAAACTGATAGCCCCTACCAGGCTGAGCTTATGATTGTTCTGCTGTCAGCTTGCATTGCTTATGGTTCCCCATAGGGCATGTGTTGCTTCTGATTGCCAGGTATAATTCATAGCTTTCTTCTTTCTCCTGCAATGTCTTCTTTTGTTCTTTATTATTTAGTGCTCGTTGACAAGGAAATCAGACACCATGGGTGTCTTGGAGTAGTCGCCAACTATATGCATTTTGCTCTAAGTCTGGCCATGGTTTGGATAACTTTAGCTCCTGAACTTGGCCACCTCTCCCAAGCCTTATTTATTTCTATACAACAGCTCAGTCACGTACAAGCAAATCTATAGTGCTGCTCAACAGGCCAATCAGTTTTTTAAGTCCTTATCATGACGTTCACATCTCAGTTAAGTAGCATTAGTTTATGATTCTACCTTCTCCTCCCTATCTGTTACTAATGCAAATCACTGACTTCACCTCACCCATCCCCCCACCACCATGATTACAACCCCCCTCTTCCTTTCAGCTGGAGATGCGGAGTAGTGCAGAGCCGTTCGCAGTTACACGCCTCTGACAGCTCCATGTTCTTATGAGGGAATTTGTTCGGAAAACAATTGGCAAACATAAATTTGGCAAGAATGTGGCACATTCAGATTAGTGATCGGGAACAAGAGCAAAATTTGTTATAATCGGGAAAAATCTGTAACATTCGGTAAAAAGTGCGGGAAAATATTTGCGTTGCCACAAAAGTATTTTCAGCACTTTAGCAATGATAATGGTGGTATATCATGGGCATTTGGCATGTGTTCGATGAGGAGAGGGGGTTTTCAGAGCCCAGAGGAGCGGCATTCTTGTAAGCACAGCACAGCAGTAATTTTTTTCTTTTCCTAACTTTATGTGTGCACATTGCGGCTAGCCAATCAGGGTGCAAGAAACACCCACTGTAACAGCGCAAAGAGGCTGCTCCTGACTCTGGCACTGTTAACAGCAAGATTTTAGCTAGTTAGTAAGCCAGTTGTATATCAGTCAAATAGTGTAGCTAGATAGTGTCCAGTGTGGCTGTAAAATTTACCTTCCGGAATTTTTTTTTGTTTTTGGGCCATTACTGAGGTTCACAGACAAAGCCAGCAGGTCACACGTCTGTTATGAATGTGCTAGAGATGGTTTCTGAGCAGATGCTCCCTCTGGTGGTTACAGACAGTACTGAACATTCCAGCGAGGAACGGCAATCTGGGATCGCTGACTGGACTGATATAAGGGAGGTTCCCTCCCATGATGGTTGCCGGTGATCAATTGTTCTTGTCTCAATTGTGGTTCCTGGTTCATTTGGAAGTTTGCTGGAGTCTTGCATTCATCTTCTGCTTTCAGATAAGATATTTTCTGCTTTTCTTTTTGTGCTTGTTTTTTGCATAGTTTTCTGCACTTTTGTGGAGGTCAGCCGGGTCCCCTCCTGGGGCCTGTGCTCCTCTCAGTTTATCTGTAGCCACTGTTATTTGTTCATTTGCTTTTTCCTGTTTTTTCAGTGGCTGCGGCTTAGTTTTGTTACACCAGAGATCTGATTTAGGTGGTGGAGATCGTGTGATCTCAGATGTTTTTGCAATCAGAAGAGTTGGTATTTTTTAGGGTTTTTTGTTGGATTGCAGTCAGAATTCTTTCCTGTACTTTTCTGTCTAGATAGATTGGGCCCCAGCGTTTGCTCATTCTATTTTCTGTCTGTGTCCGTGCTTCTTCTTGTCTAACCGCCATTACATGTTTGGGGGCTTCCTATTTTCTTTGGGGATCTGCTCCGGGGCAGATAGCTTTCATCTTTCTGCCTTTAGGTGTAGTTATCTCTCAGGCTGTGACGAGGCGTCTAGGATCAACGTAGGAACGCTCCACGGCTACCTCTAGTTGTGTGGTTAGTTCAGGTTACTGCAATCCAATAGGTTCCAGCCTCTCTGGTGTATTGCCGTTTTTGCTTTTTCTCCTCAGCTACCCAAACATAACACATGTCCTACAAGTGTGTTGTACTCTGCTTCTATTGTGCTCGATGCACAAGTAAAGCATTCTAAATAATATTTTTTCAATAGCTAAATGTGAAAAAGCCTGCTGTATCCCACCTTGTCATTTAGTGCTGTGGTGATATGAAACTGCAGACCTAAGGCACATTAAAAAAAGTATAATTTTTTCTGTTGATAAATGTGAAACAGTCTTCCGTATCCCATATTGTCATGTTGTTGCGATGATATGAATCTGTTTGCAGACCTAACGCGCATTCAAATATTTAATTTTTTTCTGTTGATAAACGTGATACAGCCCTCTATATCAAACCTTTTCATTTAGTGGTGTGTGCAGAACTGTTGCACATTAAAATTAATTTATTTTATTTATTTTACAAATGTGATACAGCAGCCGAGATCTGGGTTTGAAATTGTTTTGAGCCTATCTTCTAGATGAGTAATAGTTGTAGGCTGGATCCTGGATCTTGTACTTCCCATAGCCACCCTGTCATTGATCCTGTTGTGTGTTCCCATTCCAGCCCAAAAAAATTCTTCTTTTACTAACATCATACAGTAGGGGACATGTGACTTTAAAATTGTTTGGAACATCCACTCAATCTTATACAGGCCTTATTGACAGGCTTAAAAAAATTCTTCTGTTACTAACGTCATACAGTAGGGGACATGTCACTTTTAAATTATTTGGAGTATCTCATCAATGTTATACAGGCCTTATCGACAGGCCCCCAAAAATTCTTCTGTTACTAATTTCATACAGCAGGGGATAAGTCCCTTTTTGAATTGTTTGGAGGCTATCTTCCAGATTATGTGCATCTTTGGCATCCAATTTCTCACGGCCATATTTTATACCCAGCTTGAGACAACCATCTGTTACACCTATCTTCTGATGAGCATCAAACGCTCTCTGGTAATTGGTGTTGGGTAGATGAGTAATAGTTGTAGGCTGGATCCTGGATCTTGTACTTCCCATAACCACTCTCTTATTGATCCTGTTGTATGTTCTCATTCCCGCCCCAAAAAATTCTTCTGTTACTAACGTCATACAGTAGGGGACATGTCTCTTTTAAATTGTTTGGAGCATCTCGTCAATGTTATACAGGCCTAATCAACAGGCCCAAAAAAATTCTTCTATTACTAACGTCATACAATAGGGGATATGTCACTTTTAAATTGTTTGGAGCATCCACTCAATCTTATACAGGCCTTATCGACAGGCCCAAAAAAATTCTTCTAGCGTCATACAGTAGGGGACATGTCACATTGTTTGGAGCATCTCGTCAATGTTATACAGGCCTTATCGACAGGCTCAAAAAAATTCTTCTATTACTAACGTCATGCAGTAGGGAACATGTGACCTTGAAATTTTTTGTAGCATCTAGTCAATGTTATACAGGCCTCATCCACACTAAAAAAATAAAATCTGTTACTAATGTCATACAGTAGGGCACATCTCAATTTGAAACTTTTGGAAGCAGATCTTTGTCATACAGGCCTCATTGACACTGAAACAATTCTTTCTGCTGTGAGTAACGTGATTAATCACGCCATATTTCACCTTCTAATTTTGTGCTCTGAATTTGCAGAATGGGCAAAGCAAAAATTGGAACAGGATCTTCAGTTTACACAGAATATCATGTTCAGTGATGAGGCAAACTTTTTTTGCTGGGCCATTTATATGGACACACCTAAATGAAATTAGAATGGTGACAGTTTTCTTTCGTAGTGTGTCTTGCATTGAAATCTGCCACAATGACCCGGGTACTGTGTTCACCAGACATCAAAGCTCACAGACAGGAAAAAAGGACTTAAAAATCCTGAAATTTTTTTTAGTAAAAACACAACATGAAAAATTTCAGGATTTTTAAGTCCTTTTTTCCTGTCTGTGAGCTTTGAATTGATGTTTAGTTAGATACTCGCAATATAATGAGGACCCTTGACATTGGGTTGCGAGCTTATCTGTTTTGGCCAAAATAGTAACCAATACCTCATTTGATGCATTTATCATATGCATTATTTTTGCATCTTTTTATTGCACTTTTTATCATTTTTTGCAGGATGCAACTAGGCTCCTTTTTGATGGCTTGGGGTTCTGTGTTATGCATATATAGTGCTGAACAGCTCGCCTTCCATTATAGTTGTTATAAATAGGCTGCTATCTATACACTATGCATCGCACTTTCCTGTGTGACTTATGTCCTAAGCAAGCCCTAGCTGTGTGCTTTTTTCCACTAGGCAGCATACACCTTCATCATCACTATTTTTGTGATAGGGTGGCTGTGCTGCTCCAGCTTTTACCTGTGGGAGCCTGCTGCATCCTGCTAGAGCATTGATCATTTGACAAGGTTTGGTGAGGCTACTTTTCATGTTGTGTTTTTGCTAAAAAAGTTCACCAGACATCAACACAATTTCTATCTGCTCCTCACATGTTAACCTCTGCGACATGTCAATGGCTGTAAACACAGAGAAACTTGTAAATAAGAATAAAGTTATGTTAAAACCAAGCACACCATTGTTTTTCTTGTGAAATTCTCAATAAATTTGATGTGTCACATGACCCTCTTCCCATTGGAAAAAATAAAGTTGGATCCAAAATGGCCGACATCAAAATGGCCACCATGGTCACCACCCATGTTGAAAAGTTTTCCCCCTCCCATATACTAATGTGCCACAAAAAGGAAGTTGATATCACAAAATGGCAAACATCTGTGAGACGACAGACCTGAACTTATAGATACTGTTTGCCCTAAAGGTATCCTCCTCTGCTTCCTCCTCTTCCTTTAGGACCACCACTACCACCTGCTTACTCACACTATTTAAAGTGTGCCCCAGCATGTAGATGACAGCAATAGGGATGCTGATGACGGCATCATCACCGCTAACCATATTAGCAGCCATTAAAAAAACATACAGAAGGGTGCAAAGGTTCTTCATCTGTATCCACTACGCAAGTGTGAATTGCACCACGTCCATACTGCGTTGTGCCAGGCTATGAAAAATGTCATCCTGCACCAGGTCTCGGAGCTGCTGCCACAGTCTCTGCAACATGTGCATATTTTATTTCCATGGTGTGGTCTTATCGCATATCAACCAGTTAAGCGGTAGTCTGAAAGATCTCGTTTCCAACTGAAGTAGAATGGTGAAAGTCAGCGCAACAGTGATTTCTGCAGCAGCGCATCCAGGCTGGGACAGTGGTGGAGAAATTGCTGTGCCATTAGATTGAGGATGTGAACCATGCAAGGTACGTGTGTAAGGTTGGCCAGGTGTAGGGCTACCACCAGGTTTGCACCGTTATCACACACGACCTTCCCTGGCTCCAGGTTGAGTGTAGACAGCCATTGCTCAAACTTGGCATGGATAGCTGTCCACAACTGTTCTGATCTGTATGATTGCTATCTCCAAGGCATATTATTGTAAACACTGCCTGATTACAGTGAGCCCTGGCTGCGCAGTACGGTTGTGGGGGAGGGATTCTCTCTGCAGTGTTGTAACGTGTGTTTAATTAAGGCAGGGGTTGAGGGCGGAGGTGGAGGCCCTAGAGGAGGTGGAGGAGGCAGAAGCGCTGCAGGAGCTGTTATATACAGAGGTTTGTTCCGCAAGCCCTGGGAATTCCAAGACTTAGTGTCTAGTGACACCTTGGTGTCTACTGCTTTAGTTCTCCATCCCCTGTACTAGTTTAGTTCTCCAACCCAAGCTGTTTAGTAGTTTAGTTCTCCAATCCCTGTTGTCTATTAGTTTAGTTCTCCATGTTCTGGTGTTATTTTGTTTAGTTCGGCAATCATATCTGTTTAGTAGTTTAGTTCTCCAACCCCTGTTGTCTAGTAGTTTAGTTATCCATTTTATGGTGTGTTGTGGTTTATTTCTCCATCACCAAGCGCCCTGGAAGCCTTGGGAATTGCAAGACTTGTGGAGCAGCCCCTTCCTCGACTGCCCCTACAGCCACCAGAGTCACCCAGCGCCCAGTCATCTAGCTGTAACTCCCTTATTCATGCTTGCTCATCCAGGTGTCATTGTTGAAATGCACCCTGGCAGAAACAGAATTTTTCAGGGAATAGGTGATGTTGTCTGTGACTTCTTGCTGTAGCGCAGGCACATCTTTCTTAGAGAAGTAATGCTGCCAGGGCAACTGGTATTGGGGGGACTGTGACGGCCATCAGCTTTTGGAAACCGTCTGTATCCATAAGGCAGAAAGGCTACATTTCCATGGCCCACAGGTTGGAGTGGCCATGCAATAATCATAGAGATCACAGGCCATGAGTCATACAGAAACAAGCGCTGTGATCTTAGTAGCGAATAGCTCTCAGCTGCCCCCTATCATCCAGACAATGACACAATTGGGACCCGAATCATCCGAGGAGGCTGCAGGCTGTTAACAATAATTAGTTCTCAGAAAAGTAATAGTTAGCATACAGCTTATTTATGTCCAGATTACACATGGAATATGCGTATATCTCACTGTACGATCACTGCTAATTTCACGATAACCATACACTCCTCGCTGCCAACAACAATCCTGTTTTTAACCCAATAAATACAGGCCGATTGGACTTCATTCTTCTTTCTAGGTTCACACCATCAGGGTGTTCCATCCCCTCAACTTCAGAGTAGCACTCATATACCAGCCCTCAGGCTCACCCACCCACTTCCTTGACCAATTTTATGAGTTGCGGCAACACTTCATGTCCTCAGGATTGACAACCCTTATCCTGGGAGACTTCAAAAGCTCCACCTCCCCAACTGCATCCCAGCTTCTATCTCTAGCCAATACTCGTGGCTCCTCACAACTTTCAAACTCTGAGACACACAAAGACGGTAACACCCCTGATCTGGACTTTGTCCTGCTCAGTTCAATCTCCTACCTAGATGACTCACCTCTTACCCTTTGTCCACCATGAAATTAGGAGTATAACCACAACTTAGATACAGGAAAGATGTATATCTAGCCATTAAAAGGTATCAACCACTGAGGACTCTCAATTCT
>VIAB01007686.1:71809-87001 GCA_009801035.1 Oophaga pumilio | reverse complement strand
TCTAAGTGACCCTAAACTTTTGACCGGTAGTGTATATTTCTTTTGATCTTTCAGATCATTTCTATATGTAAGAATAAAAGGTAGCACACTGTAGCGCTATAGCTTGCGGACACAAAAATATGAAAAAAAGATGAAAAATGAATTGCATCACTGACTTAGAAATATGAAAAATTGAGAAGTCCCAGCACCAAAAAGGCCAATTTATGTGTACCTGATAGCCACGTTAAGGCTCTTCTCGTATATCAGGTTCTAACTATGCCAATCCTCACTTAGAAAAGTCTGTCTGCATGGGAACATATGAATCCTCTCTCCAGACCCATATGTTCCCATGCAGACAGACTTTTCTGATATACGAGAAGAGCCTTAACGTGGCTATCAGGTACACATGAATTGGCCTTTTTGTGCGCTGGGACTTCTCAACCTGGTTCTTGCCTGGGACTTTGATCCTTGGGCTTCAGTACCCACCCTGGGACCTTTACTTTGGTATTCTCCATGGTGCTGTCCGGAGGGACGTAATGGAAAAACGGAATTAGACCTACCAGTAATTCTGTTTCCAGGTAGTCCCTCAAGACAGCACCCTTAATTCCCTCTCATATGTTTGTCTTTAGGCTTGCATGAGATTGATCTTCTGGCAGATTGTTCATCTTTCAGGTCGGCATTGCTCGAGATTGAGATGGAGCCGTTAAGGGGTCTTACATACGCGTTTGTAAGGGCACGTTTAGACCATTTCCATCCATCCTTCTGTGGTACTTTGAAAAAACACTGGAGGGTGGAGGTGGGAGGGGCCTTTTAACCTCTCTGTGATCCTGTCCCGCTATAGGTCAATAAAGGACTACCTCCATGGTGCTGTTCTGAAGGACTACCTGGAAACAGAATTACCGGTAGGTCTAATTCCCTTTTTTCCATGTTTCCTTACTAAACTCTGTATCTCCTAATACCTTCCAGGGACGTATTGTGCCACCTCAGCAGCCTGTGGTGACTTGTGGGCAAGAACAATTTGTGGAGGAAGAAAATATTGATTCTAGTATTCACAGGAATTAGCTCCAATATCTGATAAGATGGCAGGGGTATTCCCCTGAAGAAGACTCTTGGGAACCTGTGGAAAACATCAATGCCCAAGAGAAAATTTCTTGTTTCCATCAGAGATTCTCTGAGAAACCGGGTCCAGAACCATCCTGAGGCCGCTTCTAAGGAGGGAGTAATGTCAGGACTCTGAATATTTTTTGATTACCATTTGGGCATTCCTGCCCTCTTTCAAGATGGCGTCTTTTCTCTCATGTGCACTTTGCCTTCCTGCCTTATAACTCGACCCCAGCCTCTATTCAATGCTAGAGTATTCTGCCTGTGTCCTGTTCCTGGTCCAGGTGGCTTCCTGATTTTCTATGTGCTCCTGCAAACATGTGTGGATATCCTGTTCCCCGCACTCAGAGATTCTGCTGTATACACCTGTTACCAGTATTCCTTCTGCCTCTGGCTGCTTGTGCTGCTCCCTCTGTGCCTTTGACCCCACATGCATTTGCTAAACATGTAAGCTGGTTGCTGCTCTGTCTCTTCCTTTGATTAAATAGATGCAGAGCACAGGACTGTTCTGCACTATCTGAGACTTCCTACCCAGGCCTCCCTGGATGATCTAATATATTATTTGGACTTTCTTATATATATATACACTAGCTATTGAACCCGTTATACGCCCGGGTGGCGAGCATTTTTATTGGTATATGGTCTCGCATCCTGGTATGTGCTGCCCCCCTCCTATCCAGGTATGCATGGCACCCCTCATACCTATCCTGGCATGTATGGTATTTTCATGGGCCTATCCAGTATGTGGGTTCAAAGGCTTATTGGGGTGCATATGCAACATTTTTATGAAAGCCCTCCTGGACATCTCGTGAAAGGGTTATTGGGGTGCTTTGTAATTCTTGTCAGCTCATCCACTCAGAGCATAGGCTATAAAAGTTTAGGAGAACCACTGTTTAATAATGGCCCTTTAAGCAGATTAATGCTGCCTGATGCCCCTGTAAAAATAGGCTCTGTGACTTTAAGAGTCCCTCCTTCATAAATGAAACAAGATCTGGCTGCTTATGTGTCACACACCACATGACCAGCTAGTGTTGGTAAATGTTACCATGACATTTCTCAGTGAATGCATTTGTTTAGGTTGAAAGCAATGTTAAAGTTGAAATACGCTTCAAAAACGCTGCTTCTGAACATAGCCCAAGTGGTGGAGGAACATTTTGGTCTGGTGTTAATTATTTTGCCTTATATACAAGTCATTAACCTGGAAAGGATGTACCTTGACATATTTCCCTGCAAAATCCGTTTTGGTTTAGTTTTGGTATGTCTTTTGTTGCAACGGTGAAAATGATATGAAACTCTGACAGCATTGTTTAAAGCTGTGAACTAGTAGTCAGAAATGCTTCCAGGGGCGATCCCCATGATGTTCCTGTGTCATTTGAGCAGTGTTTCCATTATTTTCAGATGAATTTAGACCTTAAAAGGACCCCCGTGGGGGATCGCAGCAAAAATACTCAGGTCTACCATAGACTTACATTGGGCTCGTTCTGTCCGAGTACCCGAGTATTCCAATTTGCTTGACCCGAGCAATGAGCACCCGAGCATTTTAGTGCTCGCCCATCACTAATAATCAGCACTTCTGTATATGATGGTCATTAGATAGATTTCATATGTGCAAAGAATGCCAGTAAGCATCAGATGGGCAAAATTGCGCATATATACATGTGGTAAAAATTGTTGGTACAGAAATAATTTGAAACTGACAAAAGTAATAATAAATAAAAAAAACTATGAAAATGAACAAATGAAAGTCAGATGTTGACTTTCAACCATTCTTCTGCAGAATTTTAAAAAAATAAAACTCATGAAATAGGCCTGGACAGAAATGATGGTGCCCTTAACTTAATATTGTGTTGCACTACCTTTTGAGGCAATCAGTGCAATCAAATGATTCCTGTAACTGTCAGTGACACTTCTGCACCTCTCGACAGGTATTTTGGCCCACTCCTCAAGAGCAAACTGCTCCAGTTGTCTCGTATTTGAAGGTTGCCTTTTCCAGATGGCATGCTTCATCTCTTTCCAAAGATGCTCAGTAGGATTTAGGTCAGAGCTTATATAAGGCCACTTCAGAATAGTCTAATGTTTTCCTCTTAGCCATTCTTGGGTGTTTTTAGCTTTGTGTTTTGGGTCATTATCCTGTTGCAAGACCCATGACCTGCGACTGAGACCAAGCTTTCTGACACTGGGCAGCACATTTCTCTCTGGAATCCCTTGATAGTCTTGAGATTTCATTGTACCCTGCACAGATTCTAGACACCCTGTTCCAGATGAAACAAATCAGCCCCAGAACATAACAGAGCCTCCTCCATGTTTCACAGTAGGGACAGTGTTCTTTTCTTGATATGCTTCATTTTTTCGTCTGTGAACATAGAGCTGATGTGCCTTGCCAAAAAGTTCCATTTTTGTCTCATCTGTCCATAGGACATTCTCCCAGAAGCTATGTGGCTTGTCAACATGTAGTTTGGCAAATTCCAGTCTGGCTTTTCTATCATTTTTTTCAACAATGGTGTCCTCCTTGGTCATCTCCCATGAAGTCCACTTTGGCTCATACAACGACGGATGGTGCGATCTGACACTGATGTTCCTTGAGCTTGAATTTAACCTTAAATCGGTTTAGAAGTTTTTCTTTGCTCTTTTGTTACCATTCGTATTATCTGTCTCTTTGATTTGTCATCAATTTTCCTCCTGTGGCCACGTCCAGGGAGGTTGGCTACAGTCCCATGGAGCTTACATTTCTGAATAATAAGTGCAACTGTAGTCACAGGAACATCGAGCTGCTTGGAGATGGTCTTATAACTTTTACCTTTAACATGTTTGTCTATAATTTTCTTTCTAATCTCCAGAGACAACTCTTTCCTTCACTTCCTTTGGTCCATGTTGAGTGTGATAAACACCATGTCACCAAACAGCACAGTAAGTATCTGTAGCCCTCTATACATTACCACTCACTGATTCCAAGATTGTAGACACCATTGATGCTAACTAGTGGACACACCTTGATTTAACATGTCCTTTTTGACACATTATTTTCAAGGGTACCATAATTTCTGTCCAGGTCTATTTCATGAGTTTTATTTTTTTTTAATTCTGTCTAAGCATGGTTGAAAAGCTAAAAAGCAATGTCTGACTTTCATTTGTTCATTTTCATAGATTTTTTATTTATTATTACTTTTGTCAAATTCAAGTTATTTCTGTGACCATTGTGAGTTTTTCTGTCATTAAGCAAGGGGAACCAACAATTCTGACCACGTGCATATATTACAATCACAAAAGATGAATTTACCTCAGGGGCTCTGCCAATGTGACTTGGCGCCTACAAACCATTCCAGCAAAATGTGAACTCCAATTCTAAGCTTTGCATTGTGCTTGAAAAGTAGTTTTCAACCACAAATGGTGTATTAGTAAACAAATTGTATGGTGAAATTTCTCCTGTTACTTGTGAGAAAATAAAAAAATTGGGGCTAAAAAGAACATTTTTGTGGTAAAACTTCTGTAAAGCACCTGGGGGTTCAGGGTGCTCAACACACATCTAGATATATTCCGTGAAGTGCCTAATTTCCAAAAGTTGTCACTTGTGGGGGGGTTCCACTGTTTAGGCACAGCAGGGGCTCTCCAAATGCGAGATGACATCTGCTCTCAATTCCATCCAATTTTGAGTTCAAAAAGTCAAGTGGTGCTCCTTCCCTTCCAAGCCCTGCTGTTCACCCAAACAGTAGATTTTTCCCCACATATGGGATATTGGCATGCTCAAGAGCAATTTCACAACAAATTTTGGGGTCCATTTTCTCCTTTAAAATGAAAATAAAAAAATTGGGGTCTTAAGTAAAATGTTTGCGAAATAAAGTTAATTATCCATTATTTCCTTCCACATTCCTCTAACACTTGTGAAGCACATGAATGTGATTTTGAGCACCTTGGGCGGTACAGTTTTTATTATTGTGTCAATTTTGGGTATCTGTCATATAGGCCACTCAAAAGTCACTTCAAATGTGATGTCACTCTCTGGTTTCAGGGCATGAAAATAAAAATTTTGAAAGTTACAAATTTTTTCCCAAATTTCCAATTTTTTCACAAATAAACGCAAGTCATATTGAACAAATATTACCACTATCATGAAGTACAATAAGTCATGAAAAAACAATCTCCGAATCACTACAACCCATTGAAACATTTCCAGAGTTCTTGCCACATAAAGTGAGCCTTATTAAAATTGTAAAATTTGGCCTGATCATGAAGATGGAAGCAGTCTTGGGGGGTGATGGGGTTAAACTATTTTACCTGAGGTGTCTTCTCTTGTCTGCTCTTTAAACTTACATATTATCAAATAGAATAGACAATATTATATATTAAATTATATTGTATAGTATAGCCACTTACAGTCTTGGCTGTAATTGCTGGCTATTGTAAGTTATGAAGTTTGTGAAAAGTATGATTCATTTTCATTAGAGAATAATATAGGAGGGAAATGCTATTTAAGCAATTGTTATTTTCTTGTTAGAAACATGATACTACTTAATAATGAAATGGTTATTACAGACAATGGCCTACCAAGGTGAAGTTTGTAATAAACCCATTCATGTAGTATTACCATTGACACTAATGGAATGTAACAATGGTTCAGAATGATTTAATGGTCCCCAAGTTGTGCTGTAATAGTCGTATTTATATTATGATGTATATCACAAAACCCAAAGTAGTTGTTTTGATATATTGAATATACCATGCTGTCTTACATTTAGTAGGATTGGAAAATCTACCAATGACACAGATCAAAATGATGTAACTACTCTATTTCCTACGTCTTAAGTGTGTATTCTGTGCAGAGACATTTCTCAAAGAAAATTATATTGGTAATTACACTTCAAAATCAAACCTTCCGTAGTAGTTAAGGGATCATTGTACAACAGAAAATAACCTTTTATCTTATACCTCATGCATCAATTTAAAGAATGTCTACACTAAGTACAGTGCACCTATGTTTCTATATATAAAAGTTAAAGACAATTTAATTGCACAATTACATTATGCTATTTTTTACTGCTAACCTAGGTTGGTGGTCCATTAAAATAGACAGATTTTTTTTCTTTTTTATGTTTTAATATTCTGGGACATTACTTTAAAAAATAAATAGATTTGAAACTAGTAATAATGATACCTTGTTATATACCCTGTGACTAATTCACCTCATCATTTTCAGATCTCTTAAAAGGCTGAAGCAACAGTCCAACAGACTCACTATTCTGTCACATGAGCTCCATAAAAGAAGAGAGAGTCTGTTGATGCTACCTTCATGCAGGATGAAGAATAAGCTGACGATTTACAGTAAAACAACCATGGGAGGAATAAGCATACAAACAGCACATACTTAGCATATTCGATAATAAAAATCAATAACAAACTACACTATATAAAAAAAAATTGAAACACTTACCCATTAAGGTGAAAAAAGACTTACGCTTTACACCTACAGTTGAAACCAGAAGTTTACATACACTTTAAAAAAAATACATAAATGCATCTTTTTCTCAATATCTGACATGAAATCAGTATAAACTTTTCCCTTTTTAGGTCAATTAGGATTACCATAGTTATTAATATTTGCCAAATGCCAGAATAGTGAGAGAGACAATGTTTTAAGGCATTTTTATTACTTACTGATAGGTTTTATGGCAACATCTGAGTTGATTAGAGACACACCTGTGGATGTATTTTAATGCACACCTGAAACACACTACTTCTTTGTGTAGCATCATGGGAACGTCTCAAGATATCTGCCATTGGAGTAATAGCTTCTTCCTGGCCATTCAGCCCATGTTGATGCAGTACTCGTTTCACTGTGGATATTGACATAATCTTACCAGCTTCCGTCATCATCTTCACAAGGTATTTTGCTATTTTCCTTGGGTTGATATGCACATGACGGACCAAAGCACGTTCATCTCTGGGACACAGAACCCATGTCCTTCCTGAGCGGTATGATGGCTGGATATTGCCATCTTGTTTGTACTTGTGTATAATTGTTTGTACAGATGAATGAGGCACCTTCAGGTATCTTGAAATTGTACCCAAGGATGAGCCAGACTTGTGCAAGTCCACAGTTCTCTTTCTGATATCTTGACTGATTTTTTGCTACAAAAAGAAGGAGTGTGTTTCAGATGTGGATTAAATTACATCCACAGGTGTGTCTCTAATTAACTCATATGTTGGCAAAAAACAGAAATAAAAAAAAACAAAAAATCAGAAGCTTCCAAACACATGACATCATCATATGGGCAGAATTGTTTAAAGGCATAGTAATCATAGTGTATGTAAACTTTTGACTTTGCAGTAAGTAATAAAAATGCTTTAAAACATTCTCTCATTATTCTGGCATTTGGAAAATATGAAAAATTATGGTAATCCTAATTGACCTAAAGCAGGAAAGGTTTATTCTGATGTCATGTCAAATATTGAGAAAAACATGCATATGTGTCTTTTTATACAGTGTATGTAAACTTCTGCTTTCAGCTGTGCAGGAGCTTTTATGATATCCTATTCAAAATCTATATAGGAAAGATGTGTATCTTCGTACCGTGTTAGCCAGTAGATAGAAAAATATTTAAACTTGAGAGTCCTCGGTGGTTGATACCTTTTAATGGTGACCCCAATCAGAGGGCAATAATACTTTCTCTCCTTATCTATGAACTGTTCCAATATTTATGTTCATCCCTCTGCCACAATGACAGTTCTGCTTCACGTCACTTGTCTAACCTATTGCACTATTCCTGTGTCCTTTTGTGCATATAAATATGTGATTCTTCAGTTTTTGTTTTAGTCTTTGCCTGATGAAGAGACCTGAGTAGTCTCGAAAGCTTGCAATTTGTTACCATCTTTTCAGTTAGCCGTTAAAAGGTATCAACCACCGAGGACTCTCAAGTCTAAATATTTTTCAAAATCTATAGGCATTCATACAATATAATGTTGGTCCCATCTTTGAAGCTAAAATAGCTATATTTTTCTAGGAAGGCCACTTATAAGTTTTTTAAGCATCGCTGTGTGAATTATGTTGTCAGACATTCATGGTGAAAAAGAGTTCCTGGCTGGTAATTTTGTTCTGGTTCTTAACAAAGGTTTTAGATTGGATAGAGATCAGGGCTCTGTACAGATCAGTTGAGTTCTTTTACACCAAACTCAACCAAGCATTCCCTTACAGACATTGTTTTGTGCAGTGGGGCACTGTCATGCTGGAACAAAAGATGATCTTTTAAAAATTGTTCCTACAAATGTATTGGTATGCTGATGCATCAAGTGTTAGACAGGTAAGCGAGATTTGTCATTTTACAGAACATATCAAAAACTTGAAGCATGCTTTGTACAACTACATTGTACCCTTGAAATTGTGTTTAGTGATGTAAGGCTTGTGTGCAACTGCTCGGTCATGAAAACCAGAGGTGAGAGGATCTGGCGAAATTTGAATTAGCCAAATATTGTTGACTTTTCCCAAAAATTTGACTCACAGTTAAGTTATTCTCTACAAAGTGAATGTTCCTTTTCCTGCTCTGGGGTCTTCCCCAAACCCCAAAGCATAATGAATTGAAATATAAATGCAAATAAAAAGGTTGCAACTAGGCCTTGGTTATGTGACATGAACTTGCAATCCACAGTGACTTTGTGGTCACGACCAGATGTCCCAGCCTGTAGTGAAGTGGCTGGAGATGTGTCATGCAACGGTGGAAAGAAGGATCCCTAGGGAAAGGACTGGAGTACGAGCAGCAGTGCATCCAGAGAGGTGAGTGGTTAGGTGAGTATTAGTTTATTTTTGCCATTTGCCGACCCTCTAGAGAATCCAAATTATTGCAAAATTCAAATGCAAATCGATTCCATCTCAAGTTAATTTGCCCACTTTAATATAGAAACATCTAGTATGAAGATCCGAGTGTATAGTTTTTATGTTTGATATTGATTCTGGAGGAGGTTTGATACCCTGCTATTATTGAGTCAGCAGAACATTGGTGAGTTCATGCACTTGGCAAATTCGCTATGGAACCTTATATAGTCTGCCAATTTATGGCTGAGTTTTTGTTTCTTAAATTCTACCACATTTCAATATTACCTCTCTAATTTAGAATATATAGGAGGGAAAAAAATTTCACAAACGGACTTGTTAGATTCATAGATAGACTGCATGGTTAGGTGCTGGATTTTACACAACTGTAGCAATGGTACTCAATAAAAAACCTGAATTGAATAATTGAGATGTGTGTCCCAGGACTTTTAAAATTGAGTAGAATTTAAAACTTACAGCACAAAGAGGAAATATTTGTGCATGAGTGTTCGCAACATTTTTTGAAATTGCAATATAGCAGATTCTTCTTCTGGTTTGTGCTTTTCATATCTCTGCACTAGGAGGTGCTTTGCCTTTCAGACTTCCATATCAAATATAGCAGCCAATGTTGTAGGATGCAACATTGAGGTATGAGGGCCCTATGGGCCAGGCAAGACTCAGACATATGAGCTGCAAAGATTGTTGCTGGTCCATGCTACTATTTAGTACTTGTTTTATACTTTTTGGTACATATTGTTAATTTAATGTTATTGTGACGACACAGCGTTTCTTCTTAATTATGCCAGACGTAAATTGTGAAGGCCCAGAATCTTAAACTGTTGTCTGAAGTATTGATTCTTCTTGTAGGACGAATAATTACCTCTAGTATAATATCTAACTACAGTTTATTTTGTTGTTTGCAAAACCGTAATGCATGGTCACTGAACAATAATGTATGTAATCAACAAATCAGCAAATATTGTCCATTCTAGACAGTTTGGCATTCCGAAACAGAGGAGGAAAAACTATGCAAATAGATTACATAATCAAACAATGCAGGTTGGCCTCATTCATATATCTCTCTGACCTGGATGCTGGATGAAGGCCAGTTATGAACTATATAGAGACTTTTTATTCTGGTCCATGTGACACGTCAGGATCTCAGCTTAGCGGGACTACGGCCTCGGCTGGAAGAACACAGGATTGCTTCATTGACCATCACTGAAACCCCAGAGATGTCTTAAAGAATTCAGGTTAGAACAATTGGGTCCCCTAGCCATATACCTCACTGCTATCAGTTAGCTTCCTAAGCTTGTCGCTACTCCTTGCTGTGGGGGCCCACCAAAAGTGGGGAGCCACTGGTGGGAGTATGCGGCACTGGAAGCAACTCTAATCCCGGCAAGTCAGTGGAAGCATGAGAATCTGTAATTTGCACCATCTTGGGTATTTGCTGGGACTGTTCTGTATGCTATTGTGTGTTGGTGCTTCAATAAATTGTTGCCACACTGTTTTACCCTTATCTTGCATTGTATGCGTAGTGTTCTGCCCACAGGAAGATAGAGCAGGCGTTCAGTGGTGTGAGCCGTGGTCCATGCAGTATTTCTAAAGACAGCTGGGCCAGGGGACGAGAGCACCCACTGACCCTTGCCGGTCTGAAATCAACCCAGTCTCCTGCAGCCTGAATCCGGAAGTTCTTGGTTGCATTGGGACTTGGAGCCTCAAGTGGGGGAAAGAGCTTGTGTTATGGAATCAGTTTTGAGAATTCCAGTACCCCTACAGCCAGCACTGGACTCTACCCCACAGAATAAGCAAATTCAGCACTGACACGAGAGAACTGCCACTGCCAGGCTGGTATACATAGAATAACTCTATCAACAACAGTCAGCTGATGCGTCAGGTGACTATTTAAAGGATGGTGGGAGTGGTCACCACTACCCATATCAGCTGACCAGCAATACCGCAGCTGCCAACAAGGAGAATTGACATTAACCCTTGCTGGCCTGACAGGAAAGAAGCTACATTTAAGTAATAGTGGAACCAGAGCTGCCACAAATCCTAGCTCGTCTCAGTTCTTTGATCAGGTTGGTCAGTCAGGGTTGCCTGTTGATTGTACAAGTTTTGCTGGGCATGAGGGGGCGTCCGAATCGAGTTTTGCTGTTATTATGGTGTTAAAAAAAATTGGCAGCAGCATCTTTGTCATGTAAGAGGGATGTCTGTAAGAGGTAGAAGGGACTTAGAGAGTGAGAGTTTATTGAGGTGTTTGAGATTTCTGCAAGGGTGAATGTGTTTGTGGAGTGGGGGTTGCACACTAGGAGTTGATAGGGAAGAGAATGTCAGTAAGTTGTGGTCAGACAGTGGGAGGGGTGAGTTAGTGAGATTAGTAAGGGAACAGAGTCCTGTGAAGATAAGGTCCAGCATGTGACCATCTTTGTGAGTGGCCATGGAGGACCAGTGAGTGAGGCTGAAGAAGGCAATCTTTGATATACGTTTAGAGGCAGCTGAGGTGGAAGTGGCAATGGGGTTATTGAAGTTACCTATGATGATAGATGGGATGTCAGCAGAAAGGAAATGAAGTAGCCAGGTGGTGAAGTTGTCGAGAAAAGTGGAGATAGCTAGTTCTGGGTGGCTGTAGACGACAGCCAGCTGGAGGTTGGAGGGAAATAAATGCGGACGGAGTGCACCTCAAACGAGGGAAGAATAGCAAGGGGTGGTAGCGGAATTGTGGAAAAGGAACAGGTATCGGACTTTAGCAAGCCAACTCCTCCACCCCGTTTGTTGCTGGGGCGAAGGGTGTGAGAGAGATTGAATCCGCCATAATAAAGTGCAGCCGCAGAGGATGAGTCAGAGTGGGTGAGCCAGGTTTCAGTGATGCCAAGGAAGGAGAGTTTGTTGGTGCTAAAGAGGTCATGTATATACGACAGTTTGTTGCATGCAGAGCATGCATTCCATAATGCTCCAGGTAGGGGGCCCGTGGGAGTGGGGGCTGGATGAATGTGTATGAGGTTATCATTCCGAAAACTTGTAGAGGATTGTGACATGATGTTAGAAATGAGTGTGGGGATGTGTTGAGGAGGGCCAGGTTTTGGGAATATGTCACCAGCATTGAGGTGTAGCAGACAGAGCATTAGAAGGTTGGAGCAGGATACGACATGATGTGGCCATGTGTGTCTGGAGAAAAAGGATTGTATGTGGAGGAACAGTTCTGAGGAGGAGGTGAGATGGCTGGGGAGGATGGAGGGAGAAATGACTACTTCCTTACTAGTTGTAGGGATTACAGGAGATAGGAAGAAATAAAGTAGTATGGGGAGAAAGTGAAAAGAAACTGAAACATTATAGTGGTTTCTATCCCATTACCTTTCAGTCAATTCCAGTCCAATTCTAGTCTACTTTATTGTATTGTACTTTGAAAGATATAATTTTAAAGATTTGTGGATCAGACGGATGATGTGTGTATCAGTGAATGATATAGTAACTGACCTAACCTGGCAGGATGACATGCAGAGCGAGGACAGTAGTACACAGGGGGAGGGAGGCGTAGCACCCCAACAGGCAGGAAGAAGCAGTGTGGTGGCCGCAGACAAAAGGCGGACAACCATTCCTCGTAACACCAACATGGCGCAAGTTGCCAGTACAACTGTTAGTCTTCCCGAGTCTGGTTGTTTTTTAAAGACTCTGCCGATAACCCCAAACTGGCTATTTGCACCACCTGCCATGCCCGCATCAGCAGAGGTAGCAAAACTACCAGCCTGACCACCATCAGCATGATCAGGCACATGGCAGCAAAGCACCCTACTTTGTGGGCCGAACCCCAGCTCCAGGAACGGTGTCTGCGGGTGACACCACTACTTCTTCCACTCTTGTGCATGCAAGCCAATCCCCTGTCCACGGTGCATGCGAAGATGCCTCCTGCCCTGCATCTGTCGTTGGCTACACTCAACTAGCATCATCAACAACCATGTCCATGTCCTTGTCCCAGCGCAGCCTTCAGTTATCCATACCCATTCATTGGAACGCAAGTGGAAATACGGAGCCAACGCCCTACAGGCCACACTACTAAATTCACACATTTCTCTTCTGCTTGTGCTTGGAATGTTGCCTTTTAGGCTTGTGGAGTTGGAATCTTTCTGCAACCTGATGGTGGCGGCCGTCCCAAGGTACTCAGTCCCCAGCCGCAACTATTTCTCCTGTTGCTCCATACCTGCATTACACAAGCATGTGTCCCACAACATTACCCGTGCTCTCAACAATGCTATTACTGGGAAAGTCAACCTAACCACGGACATGTGAACAAGTGCTTATGGGCAGGGACGGTACATTTCGCTGATGGCACACTGGGTTAACATTGTGGAAGCTGGGACCCAGACATAATTTGGGAGACCACGTCACAGATGTATGGAGGAGACAGGTTGTGGATGGCTTTGTATGTAATAGTTAGGGTTTTGAACTGTAGACTCTGGGCAATAGTAAGCCAGTGAAGGGCCTAGCAGGGAGGAGTGGCTGTGAAATAACGGTACTTGGGATGGAACACATCCTCCCGACACAGAGGATTGCGTGCCCTACGTAAATCTGGGTTGTCCCCACAGTCTACAGCTCCTGCACCTCCTCTTCCTCTTCTTCAGCCTCCATCTTCCAAATGACAACATCAGTCACAAGCTGGAAGCACTGCAGCACTACCTCAGCCAAGCACCAACAGGCTGTGCTGAAGCTAATATGCTTAGGTGACAAACCGCACAATGCTGAAGAGTTGTGGACAGCTCTGAAAGAGCAGGCAGATTTGTGGCTAATACCGCTGAAACTACAGCCAGGCATGTTCATGTGTGAAAATGGCCGGAACCTGGTGGCGGCTCTGAGGCGAGACGAGCTCACACATGTACCATGCCTGGCCAATGTGCTTAACCTCATTGTTCAACCTTTTCTCCAAAGCTACACAGAACTGTTGGATCTGCTTGGGAAAGTATGCTGCCTGTGTGCCCATTTTAGAAAGTCAGCTGCAGCTTCAGCCGCCTGTACCATGCTTCAGCAGCGTTTGCAGCATCAGGCTCATCGACTGAGTGACATCTCCACTCATTGGAACTCTACACTGCAGATGTTGGGAAGGATTTGTAAGCAGAAGAGGGCAGTTGTTGACTACCAGCATCAACTAGGCCGTCGTTATTCAGTTCAGACTCCACACATAAGACCTCAGGAGTGGACATGGATGTCAGACATATGTACCATCCTCCAAAACTTTAAGGACTCCACCAAGAAGGTGAGTGTCGATGATGCCATAATTACCACACAGGCCAGCCTCATATCATCCCAATGTGGATTGAGTGACAATAAGGAAGAGGAGGAGGAAGAAGAACAAGAGCTAGTCTCATGCGCTATAGATGGTACTACATGCACAACTGTCATACCGTCTGTTCTGTGTGGATGGCCTGAGGACATGGAGGAGGAAGAGAAGGAGGAGGAGAGCATGGTCAGTCGTACTCTTGGTGAGGACACGGAAGTCTTGCCTGTTAGCAGTCTGGCACGCATGACTGAGTTTATGTTATGCTGCCTTTTCCATGACCTTCGCATTCTCAAAATTGTGGGTGACAGGCAATACTGATTGGTGACACTTATATACCCATGCTACAAAGAGAACTTTATATCTCTTATTCCAGGTGCAGAAATGTGTACTAAACTGTTGCAGTACCAGAGGGCCCTTCTTGCAGAATTCTTAAAAAAATTCCCATCTGAAACCACTGGCGGCAGATGTCACAGTTCTTTGGACAACCAAGGAGTACAGGTGAGATACTGTCACGATTGGCTGCAGCCGCCGAGAAGCAGCTCAGCCCATCATCGCCTCCACGTTGACCGACCACCACAGCGTGGGGCGGGCGCCCCCCGAGGACGCAATGTGGACCCTCCATACCGCAGAGGGTCCACATTCAGGTATAGAGGAATAAAGTTTACTGGAGTAATAACACATAATACATAAACATCAGGACCATGAACTCAGGAACACGAACTGGACACAGGAACATGAAATCAGGAACACGGACTGGATATCAGGAACACGGACTCAATCTCAGTAGCATGAACCGGATATCAGGAAACTGGACATCAGGAACACAGACTGGATCTCAGGAACATGGACCGGACATCAGGAACACGGAATCAGGAACATGGAATCAGGAACATGGACTAAGGAACATGGAATCAGGAACACAAACTCATAAACATGGAATCAGGAACACGGACCGGACATCAGGAACACAGAATCAGGAACATTGAATCAGGAACACGGACTCAGGAACATGGAATCAGAAACACAGACCGGACATCAGGAA
>VIAB01007686.1:0-21564 GCA_009801035.1 Oophaga pumilio | reverse complement strand
TCTTTACATGGTCATGCTTTGAGACTAGTCACTATATGCATTTTTGCACTAGGTCCCTATATCTTCTCTTTGATACATGGTATCCTTACTATTGCTGTATCTGTTTGTTATCAGCCTCCCTGCTTTGTCGGTTTATCACTGCCATCCTTGGTACTATTTTAATACTTGTGTATTCTAATAAAATTTGTATTTTTCTATTTATGAGTAGTGCTTTTTCTTTATTTGATTTTCATATTTTGCATGTTATACTCTGTTTATATCCTTAATTTACCATTTATTGGTGGTATTTTTGGTCTGGTATATAAGATGCACAGTCTGAAGTCCGCATGTGTATCGAACGCATCCATGTGCATGTCCTTGAGTACCAATGCGTTCCCGTAGACAGTAATGCGTTGTTTTGACGCACTCATCTGCATGCGCATGACTGCGCATATTTGACAGATTTTTGACGCTTCAAAAAATGGAAGATGTTGCGTTCGACAGACATCGCCGCACACCGCAAAATGACGCATGCGTACGCAAATGCATGCAAATGCATGTCCCTGCGTACACCATGTTAAAGATATGTATGCATGAAGCATGTGGATCTTCGAGGATCAAATGCTGCGCACAGATACGCAAATGTGAATACAGCCTAAATGAGGTATCGCTGTAATCAGACTGACCCAAAGAATAAAACTACCTTATCAATTTTACCACACACGGAACAGCATAAACCCCTCCGCCAAAAAAATATTCATGAATTGCTGGTTTATGTTCATTCTGCCTTGCAAAAATAAGAATAGAAAAAATGTCATGCACCCGAAAATGTTACCAATAAAAACGTCAATTCGTCCCACAGATAACATGCCATCACATGACTCTGTGGGCCAAAATATGTAAAAATTATAGCTTTCAAAATCTGGTGATGCAAAAACTATTCTTTGCAATAAAAACCATCTTTTAGTGTGTGATAGCAGCCAATCATAAAGATGTAATCGCACCGACCCAAAGAATAAAGTCGCCTAATCACGTATGCCGCACAAGGAACGGCGTAATAAAACCAATTCTTCACCTGCTGTTAATTTTTTCATTCTGCCTCCCAAAGATCGCAGTAAGGTTCGACGCACATTTATCTTGTGCTCTGTGCTGAGCCCTTGTATCAGGGTTTGCGTGTAAGTCTCTGAAATACGTTATTGAGACGGAACCTCTGGTGGAAGATTCCCTATAATGAGGCAGATGGAGGCACTGTGGATGCTGTCTGACCTGTGATCTGGGGGAGTCTGTCTTTTTAGGACAGCATAAAAGTGCAGTTGGCCACAGTTTTGTGCAATTCTGAAAAGAAGGACACAGCTAAACTGATGCCAGACAGAGTCCAGAGTAACTCTGCTGCCTCATTATAGTGAATGGATACCTCGGGATATCATCTGAATCACGTCACTCAGAGATTTCAAAGGAAACCCCAAAGTCAGTGGTCAGCGTAGAGCGCTGGATAACTGTGATCCACAACGTTATGTAAAATGTTCCCAATAAAAGCTTCAAATCCATGCACACCAAAAACAAGTCCCCACTCATGTCTGTCATCTGTTAATGGAAATATAGGAGGCTTTCACGTTACTGGTAGTACAAAGGCTCTGGAAAGGTGAAATTTCGCCTCACACGCCAAAAAAAATCATTAAATTCACCGCTCTCAAATCCAAATGCCCTCCCCTCATTATGAGCCCCACAGTGTACCTAAACCACATATTGCGTTCTTGTTTGGAATTTCTGAAGCAATGAAAGCCCACCTGACTTACGAGTGCATGCCTCCAGAAGCATGGGCTTGGCATAACGTACTGGTCACTACAACATACTGGTCACTGCAGCGTACTGGTCACTACAAACGCAATCTGCAATTTTCACTCGTGACATTCATTGCTGCTTGTTTCTGGAAAATACCCATGGAGTCAAAATCATCACTACTCCTGTAGATAAATTCCCAAAGGGGTATAGTTTCCAAAATGGAGTCACTTGAGGGGTGATTCTGCTCTTTTAGCAATTAGGAGCTCTAGTTATGGAGTCCGCAAACTGTTCTAGGAAAATCTGCTCTCCAGGAGGCAAACAGTACTCCATTCTTCCCTATTCTCGCCGTATGGCTAAGTAGTACTTTGCAGCCACACATGGAGTATTGTCACATTCACTAGAAATTGTGGAACAAAATTTGGTGCCATTTTTAGCCACTTCTGTGAAAATGTAAAATTTTTGTGGTAAAAATGTAGTTATTTTTTCTTCACTGCCCATTGGTATAAAGTTTTGTAACACACCTGTGGTGTCAATATGATTAATGCATCCCTATATAAATTTATTGAGAGATATAGTTTGTAAAATGGGGTCACTTATGGGGGGTTTCTGCTGTTCTGGCACCTCATGGGTTCTCCCAGTGGGTCATGGTGCCTGCAAACCATAACAGTAATATATGGCACTCCTTGCCTTCTGAGCTTTGCACTGTGCCTGAAAAATATTTCACAATTACAAGTAGGGTATTAATGCTCTCAGGAAAAAAATGGACCTCAGTTTGATGTAAGAAAACTTCCTATTAGTGCTTTGAAAAGTTACATACTTGGGGTTAAATCAATATTTTAGTGGTAAAATGTAATTTATTCTTTCTTCACCGCTCAGTGGTATCCTTGAGGCACATGTGGTGTCAATATTATCATTGCACCCCTAGATGAATTCATTGGGGAGTGTAGTTTGTAAAATGAGTTCACATATAGGGGGTTTCTGTTGTTCTGGCACCTCAGGGGCTCTGCCAACGTGACATGACACCCTCAAAACATTCCAGCAAGATCTGAACTCTAATATGGCACCTCTTCCCTTCTGAGCTTTTCACTGTGCCTCTAAAGTAGTATTCCCCCACATATGGGGTATTGGCGTACTCAGGATAAATTATACAACTGTATGGTGTAATTTGTCCTGTTATCCTTATGGAAATGCAAAATTTGAGGCTAAAATAACATTTTTGTGGTGAAAATGTGAGTTTTTTATTTTCACGGCTCAATGTTATAAACTTCTGTAAACCACCTGGGGGTTCAAGGTGCTTACCACACATCTAAGTACATTCCTGAAGGGTCTAGTTTCCTAAATGCAGTCATTTGTCGGGGGTTTCCAACAGTTAGGCACATCAGGGGCTCTCCAAATGGGACATGACTTCCACTAATGATTCCGGGAAATTTTACATTAAAAAAGTCAAAGGACGCTCCTTTCCTTCTGAGCTCTTCCGTGCTCCCTCATATTGGGTATTGGTATGCTCAGGAAGAATTACAGAACAAATTTTGGTGTCCATTCTTTGCTGTTACACTTGATCCGAAGTCAATTTTTTGTGAAAAAAAGTTACATTTTTTTTCAAAAAATTCCTGTGAAGCACCTAAAGAGTTAATAAACTTCTTGAATGTAGTTTTAAGTACCTTGAGGGGTGCAGTTTTTAGAATGGTGTCACTTTTGTGCATCTTCTATCATACAGACCCTTTAAAGTGACTTCAAATGTGATATGGTCCCTAAAAAAAAAAGATTTTGTAAGTTTTACTGGAAAAATGAAAAATCGCTGATCAACTTTTAACCCTAATACCTTTCTAACAAAAAATGTTGTGCTAAAACTATGTTGATGTAAAGCAGACATGTGAGAAATGTTATTAATTAACTATTTTGTGTGAAATATCTCTGTAATTTAAGGGTGTGAAAATTCAAAGTTGGTAAATTGTGAAATTAGCCAAATTTCTGCCAAATTTTTGTTTTTTTCACAAATAAACACAAGTCATACCAAAGAAATTTTACCATCTTGAAGTACAATATGTCATGAAAATACAGTCTCAGCATTACCAGGATTCATTGAAACCGTTCCAGAGATATTACCTCATAAATTGACAGAGGTCAGAATTGTAAAAATTGGCTTGGACATTAACGTCCAAATCACCTTCGGGCGTAAAGGGGTTTAAAATAACAGTTAACTCACCTACTGCCCATTCCATTTAAGCCATTACATACGTATTACCTAAAGAATAACGTGCTTTGTTTTACATTTCAGTGGTATATAACACTTCAAAAAAGCGTTCAAAACTGCTTCTGTATTGAATTAGTCACCCATAGATTGAATTTCTCATCCAAATAGTTTAATGTAATTTGTCGTACTTTATGGTGGTATTAAACTCCAATAAACCGCTGTGACTGCTGGAGGTGACCAATTTTCTTTTTACTTGAAAATAAACTATGTTTCAAGGCACCTAGCAATTAGAAAATGCTTAAGGCGTGCGGTAAAGGATAGGCAAGTGAAAGTGCTAATGATGGTGCACACAGTCACCGAGGACGTGGGGCAGGTGTGAATTTGTATGTTGTTGGAGCCCAAGAAATAGTCCCATCTATTATGCATAGTTTCCTGTCCCACTTTGAAGGGAGGCACAGTAGCCCACTTCTGAAGCCACTCCAGTACAAACATTTAGTCGGTTGGATAGCAGATAATGTTTCCAGCATGCCTGACAGCACCATCTAGTCTTCCACATAGTCTACTCTAAGTAGCCAATGGTCTGGATCACTTAATCTTCACCCTGTTCCTTCTTCCTCCCACAATGTTGAGTCCTAAAAGACCAGTAATCCCACACTAGGACACCCTGAGGAGCTCTTTACAATGTCATTTCTTGATTGTGGTCTCTCACCCTGCATGGTCCAAGAGGGACAGAAGGAGATGCTGCTTAGTGATTCGCAAATCTTAGATCAGCCACAGCTGTAAGAATATGACAGTGGGGAACTGAAAATTTAGGATAAGGAGGAATATGATTATGATGAGACACAGTTGCCAATAAGTTAGGTTGTTGTTGTTAAGTCACCAAGTCAGAAGGATCAGATGCGGTTGTGGAAGTCGAAGTGACAAAGTCACCGACTCAACCTGGGAAGCTGGCATGCAGAGCAAGGCTAGCAGCCCTGAGGGGAGGGATGAGCTGCACTGAAAAAGGCAGGAATAGGCAGTGGGATGACCAGAGAGAGAAGGTGATCAACTGTTCCACACTCGTGATCCACAAGCAGCCATATGTTTTCATGCTCCACAAAAGCAATATTTTTACTCCTTAAAAAGAACTTGGGAACAGGATTTAGCCTTATAAACCAAAGGCATTGCCATAATCGCACTGTGAAGCTGATTAATCTGATACCTAATGTGAAAAGATCTGCTCAGTGACTGTTGAATATTCACCTTGTGAAGTTTTCATAAGATGACGTCATGGGTGCTTCTGTGTGCTTCGGGGAGGATGTCGGGAAAGGGTCTTCTTCTGGTTCTCCTTCCCCCATCAGCATCCTCTGCTCTTGTTTAGGTCACTGATAATTCAGTGACCTGCCTCACTTTTAAAGTTCTACACAAAAACCATTATTCTGTTGGTGGCACGGTGCAGTGTGATACAGAATCCTGTGTGCAGGACATCAGTAAAATAGCACCAGAGGTGGCGCATGTGCAGATCAAAATTTTGTCTCAGTAAATTTTTCACAGAGCCAAAATTTTGATCTGCACATGCATCACATCCGGTGCAATTTTATTGAAGTGCTGCAAACAGGACGACGACTCATACTGCGCATGTGCTGCCCACATGACGATGGCGGTGGCGCGAAATTTAAAAGAAAAGAAGGTGACTGAATAATTAGTGACCTGTATAAGAAGCAGAGGAAGCTGATGGGGAGGAGGGGTGCAGAGAACCAGGAGAAGACCCTGCCCCTACATCATGCACCGAAGCACACATGTCATTTTATGAAAACTTCATAAGGCGAGTATTCATCAGCCACTGAGAGGAGCCCTTTGAATCAGGTTTCAGATAAATATTTAAAGAGCTAAATCCTGCTGACAGTTTCTTTTTAATGATGAACACCGTACATGTAAGGGATATGAATGGAGCAGGCTCAGGAGCTGAACCAGCATTATTCACAGCAGATAATGGCTGTGTTATTCAGCCATCATGTGCTTCTAAAACCCACATGTAGAGCAGAACTCTGGCTGTGTCTGATAACCCATTAAATGTTATTTTCTGAAAGCATCACTTACAATGCATGGCCCAAGGGTGCGCTGTTTTAACAGCAAAGTTTTTTTTTTTTTTTTATTTTGAAAATTAAGAATTAATCTTGGTAATTCTGCTTTAACTATATTAATTCATGATTCAATAGGATGACATTTTTAAAAACTTAAGTACCATGGGTGAAGCTGCATCATTAGTTCATTTTATCCATCTCTATTTTGTGTTGAGAGAGTTCAGTATCCAAAAAGGTAATTTGACAAGAGTATGATTGAAACAGTCCCCTTGATATTTGGAGTGACAGAAGGTGAAGCACCTGCAGTTGAAATCTACTTTAATGTGAACCATTAATAAATATTTACAATTCATATTCCAATAATGGTTATGTCTTTCACATAAATAATTCTGAGCACTTGAACTTGAGTTTGTTTAAGGTCTTTACTTGAATAATCTATCAGTGCTTTCATATAACAGCAATTTACATAAAGGTAAAATTGTCACAGTTTGAATAAAAACATTATTTTAATGTGAAAATATTTTTTTTTATAAATGAACATATACACGTCTGCTAAGAAAAAAAAAATATAGGGCTTAGCTTGCCTTCAAAATGTTTAAATGCAATAGGATAAGCCATAGCCATGTCAAATATTTGTTTTTTTCCTTCTTGATGGAATAAAAGAGGCACCAAATTAATTAATTCTTTGCCTCTTCTAAGTGGTATGCGCTGATGCAGAAATGTTACTTCAGTTAAGGAGGGGCCCCGACCTTCACCCATTTCTGCAGAACTGTTCCAAAATGTTGTGAAAACACAAAAAACTGCACTAAATTTTTGAAACTTTAAGAAAACATGGGAAGCTGATGCTACCCAAATATAGAAGTGTTATTGAACACGTAATGCAGGACTGATTCGAAAAAGTGTTGCCTATTGTCAGCGTGCACATGCAGAAGGTCCAAGAGGCCCAAAGCCGAGTCTATAATAGGTCGGACAAAATCAGAAACTTCAACCCAGAATATAGGGTCTTGGTCTCTGTGGCGACAGTTGAAAGCAAGTTTTTGGAGAAGTGGCAGGGTCCATGTCATGACCAACATTGTTAAGTCCAGCAGACGGCACAACATACACCAACAACGAGATGGAATAGAGAGAGGAAGGCCCTAACAGTATGAAGTGAGGGATGGGGCACCTCCAGACTCCAACCTGCGCCGGTCCCTAAGCTCCCCTAACGCCCTATGCACATCTTTCCCTCCCACCACTGTCACGTGCCTGGTCCCTGATTGTCACCTTGATATACCCTGGCTAGTTCACTAGTCGTCAAGGTCGTTAGCCTCACCACTGCAGATGGTAAGAACCCTGGGGAAATGACAAACCTGACATTAACCCTTGCTTGCCCAAAAGGAAAAAAGCTACATTTAAATTATAACAGAAACCAGAGCTGCCACAAAATCAAAAATGAATTGTGACAGTCCATATGAGGTAGTAGAGAGTGTTGGAGAAGTAGATTATAAGGTACATCAACCAGGAACATGTAAACTGTACCAGCTGTATCATGTGAATCTACTTAAACCTTGGAAACACAGGGAATTGTTGGGTGCTGCTGGGTTGTGTGCCCCGTCACACATAGCGACACACCAGCGATCCCGACAACGATCAGGGTCGCTGGTGTGTCGCTACATGATCGCTGCTGAGCTGCGGGTAACGTCGCCTAGTTACCCGCAGTGTACGTTGGATACCAGCCCGCTGATGCAGGGAGCTGGTAACCAAGGTACACATCGGGTTTCCAGGCAATTACCAAGTACGATTACCAAGCCAAGGGTCAGAGCCAGAAACAGGCATTAAGCCCAGAGTAACCAGGCAATGCACCAAACGAGGAAAAAGAATGAGTCATGCATTGGAAAGCAAACGGAGTAAACAGTATGCAAGCACACCAGTGGTCAGACACTCAGCCAAGCACAAATGTATCACTGACAATAAACCACAGGCAGAGGCGGGTAAATATAGCCCTCAGAGAACCAAAAGGAGGCCATGCAAAATTAAACCTACGAGGACGGAAAAGACAACCCAGTCCACAACATGACAGTACCCCCCTCCTAACGGGGGGCCACTGGACCCCAGGCTTCTTAGGATGACTGGCATGAAAACCCCGAACCAACCAATCGGCATGCACTGAACCGGCAGAGACCCAAGACTGATCCCCGAGGGGACCTTGAGCTTAATATTGCGGGTGGATAACCACACCTTCTCACCCACTAAGAATGCAGGACCCGACCACCTTCTCTTGTCTGCAAAAATTTGTACCTTCCCTGGGCCTTGGTGATGTTTCGCTGATCCATTCCCCCACAGAATCTTCATACGTTCCACAGCACCCTCTGCCCCTGGACAACTTGTGTTCATGCAAGAAAACTCCCCAAAATGCGGGTTAAACTCATAGTTGACCAAGAAAGGAGACATTCCCATGGACTGGCTCACATGACTGTTGAAAGCATGTTCTGCCATGGGCAATGCGTCACACCATTCATCCTGTCTGGAAGATGCCAAACATCTCAGAATCTGCTCCAGGGACTGGTTAGTGCATTCAGTCTGCCCATTAGACTCCGGATGATAGGCAGAGGAAAAAGACAGTGTGATTCTCAACTTCTTACAAAATGCCCTCCAAAACTTGGCCACAAACTGCACACCTGTCAGACACCACATTCATAGGCACACCATGCAGACAGACAACATGCTGCACAAACAACCTGGCAGAGGTTCAAAGTAAGCCTGTTTGGAAAATCTATCCACCACCACCCACACCACTGTCTTACCCCTGAATGGAGGGAGATTGGTGATAAAGTTCATGGACAAATGTGTCCATGGTCTATCTGGAATTCATAAAGGCACCAATTCCCCGGCCGGCCGGCAGTGAGAATTTTTTGAACTGGCACAAACCCCACGTCAGACACAAACCTTTTAACATGCAACCAAAGAGGGTCACCAGAAAACTCCAGTATCTGCCTGTCATGTGGCCGAAATCCCAGGATGAGCACTTAACACAAACTCATGAAACTTCTGCAGGAGTCTAAGATGGAAATATTCCAGGACAAACAATTTACCCATATGTTTATTACTGGGAACCAGAGCCTGGGCCTCAAATATTTCTCTCTCCAACTCAGACGAGATTTCGGCCACCACCACCACAGGTTGAAGAATGGAGGATGGGGGCTCCAACTCCGATGAGATTTCGGCCACCACCACCCCAGGTTGAAGAATGGAGGATGGGGGTTCAGGAGGAGACACCGGATCAAAGCTTTGAGACAACGCATCTGCCTTAACATTCTTAGACCCTGGACGGAAGGTAATGGAAAATTGAAATCGGGAATAAAAAAGCGACCACTGGGCCTGCCTGGGGGTCAATCTTTTGGCAGGCTCAATATTAGCTAAATTTTTGTGATCGGTGATCACAGTGACAGGATGAACAGCCCCCTCTGAAAAATGCCTCCATTCTTCAAAGGCGAACTTGACCGATAAAAGCTGTCTATTACCTACATTGTCATTTCACTTAGCAGAAGAGAATTTTCTGGAAAAGAAGGCACAAGGTTTGAGGTTGGTTAGAGAAGCGGGACTCTGAGATAACACAGCCCCCATTCCCACCTCAGAAGGTCCCAACTCCACAATAAAAGGGCTAGACGAATTTGGCTGTACCATCATTGGGGCGGAAATAAAACACTTTTTCAAAGTCAAAAACGAATTTTTCGCAGACGTTGACCAATTATTAACATCGGCCCCCTTGAGGGTAAGATCAATCAGAGGCTTTACCACCTGTGAAAAACTCTTAATGAACTTTCTATTGTAGTTAGCAAAGCCCAAGAAACATTGGAAAACCTTTAAATCATGAGGCTGAACACAATCAGTAATAGCCTGGACTTTTTTCAGATCCATATGAAATCCCACAGAAGAAACTATCTAAACCAAAAAAGATAATTCTTGTACAAAGAATGCACACTTCACCAACTTAGCATACAAATGGTTTTCTCTAAGTCTCAGAAGAACCGATCACAGATGATGCTAATTGGTTTGACTATCAGGGTGAGTACACAAGAATGTCATCAAGATAAATGACCACAAAGTGCCCAATCAGATCGGAAAAAATTACATTAATAAAATTTTGAAAAACCGCAGGAGCGTTAGTCAGACCGAAGAGCATGACCAGGTTCTCAAACAGTCCTTTAGATATGATAAACACCATTTTCCACTCATCCCCTTCATGAATCTTTATCAGGTAGGTTCCCTGTAAATCAAGCTTGGAAAACCATTTAGCCCCAGAAAGTTGGTTACACAGATCTGGAATAAGGGGGAGTGCATACGGTAATCTTGTTGAGTTCCCGAAAGTCGGGGCACGGGCGCAAACCACCATCTTTTTTCTTAACGAAGAAAAGCCCAGTGGCTGCAGGTGAGACGAAAGGGCGAATATGCCCTTTGCGGACACTTTCCGCAATATACTCCTTCATGGCTAGATGCTCGGGCCCGGACAGATTAGTCACTTAACCCCCGGAGCGTTTTTTGGTTTTGCGTTTTCATTTTTCTCTCCCCTTCTTTCCAGAGCCATAACTTTTTATTTTTCCGTCAATATGGCCATGTGAGGGCTTATTTTTTGCAGGACTAGTTGTACTTTTGAACAACACCATTGATTTTACCATGTAGTGTACTAGAAAACAGGAAAAAAATTCAAAGTGCGGTGAAATTGTAAAAGAGTTCAATCCCACACTTGTTTTTTGTTTGGCTTTTTTGCTAGGTTCACTAAATGCTAAAATTGATCTGCCATTATGATTCTCCAGGTCATTACGAGTTCATAGACACCAAACATGTCTAGGTTCTCTTTTATCTAAGTAGTGAAAAAAATTTCCAAATCTTGCTAAAAAAAAAAAAAATTTCCGAGACCCGTAGCGTCTCCATTTTTCAGGATCTGGGGCCGGGTGAGAGCTTATTTTTTGAGTGCCAAGCTGACAATATTAATGACACCACTTTTGTGCAGACATATTCTTTTGATCACCCGTTGTTGCATTTTAATGCAATGTCGTGGCGACCAAAAAAACTTAATTCTGGCGTTTTGATTTTTTTCTCGCTACGCCGTTTAGCTATCAGGTTAACCCTTTTTTATTGATAGATCTGGGGATTCTGAACGCGGCGATACCAAAGGAGACCTCTGGTTGTTATGGCAATGCATTGCTGACCCCCGATCATGTGATGGGGTCAGCGATGCGCTCATTTCCGGCCTCGCGCCGGAAGCTCTAGTTAAATGCCCGCTGTCAGCGTTTGACAGTGGGATTTAACTAGTTAATAGGCACAGGCGGATCGTTATTCCTCTCGCGCCTATTTCAGGCTCATGTCAGCTGTTTATAACAATCATAACACAAGGCCGAGTCGACCTGTCATTGGCTACAGCAGAACAAAGTGAAGGTTCTGGAGTGGCTATCTCTGTCTCCTGACCTCAATATCATTGAGCCACTCTGGGGAGATCTCAAGCGTGCAGTTCATGCTAGACAGCCCAAGAATTTACAGGAACTGGAGGCTTTTTGCCAAGAAGAGTGGGCAGCTTTACCATCTGAGAAAATAAAGAACCTCATCCACAACTACCACAAAAGACTTCAAGCTTCCATTGATGTTAGAAGGGGCAATACACTGTATTAAGAAATGGGGTATGTGAAATTTGATCAGGGTCATTTGCATGTTTAGAGTTGTCTTATGATTTAAAAAGAGATAACACAGTAGTTTGACAATAAATGGCTTCACCTAACCACTAACCATGAGTGGAGAAACAGTTTTGGTGTTATCATTCATAGTCACTGAAAAAAGGCCAAGAAAGCAATAATTCTGCCGGGGAATGTAAACTTTTGAGCACAACTGTGTCATACAAATTGAATCTGGGTTCTTTAGTCAAAGCATATATCAAATAATCTAACCAACAATCAAGCACAGATGATAAGAAATACATACTGATGTTGTGATTTGCCTTGCTTTGATGGTTTACATTTTGGCAATCTGCCTTCTTTTGGAGGTGTTGTCATCAAGAATGTAGTAGTCTAAAGAGAGCTGACAACCAATGGATGGCAGCTGGACAATCAAGCGACGCCTGCACAATCCAGAACAACCCAAAACCTAACCTCTACCACGTCATGTGCAACCTGACAGCAGGGACATGACAGATCAAGTGACATGACCTCAGAGAGCACAGGTATCGAAAAAGACCAGGATTTAGGGGGCGCAGGCATACTGCCTAGCTCTGGGGTCGCAAGTGATTTAATTAATACCACAGATAACCACAAGATTGTGGTATTTGTAAATAATAGTCAGCAATGAAGTCAAATTATGAACAAGGTAAAAGTGCAAGAGAAAAGTGAAGATTGTGACTAAAGTAATGAAATATGAAAAGATGAGCTTACAGACACCATTAAATATCTTCTTTTTATAAGCATAAAATTATGTCAGAACAAAGTTTTTTTTAGAGAACGATTAACTTAAACGATTGATCCCCAGGGATTTGAGAATCCACTAAGTACCTTCCTTCCCCATAGGTAATAATGAGTCCATAAAAATTGGGCAGAAGTCTGCAATAATAGTTTCAGGAAATGTATAAAATTATTGATTGGGCTCATTATCAAAACAATTTCCCATATTGTTAAAAATGTAGATGATGGCTGCATATGTGCTAAATCAGAAATAATGCCAGATGATCTTCAATTGGTTAACCAACAGATGTAAAAACAGGTAGTTGTTTAAGTAGAAAACATTGAAGTGACTCAAGCAAATAAATACTCAAGGGACCAAACAGATGTCTCACTTAAAACAATATATCATTGGAGAACATATCCAGCCATTCAAGTTAATATGAGTAATTTGTTTCCTTCATCTTAAATGACATCCATTGGAGATCATTCTGATACTTCCACTTTCACTATGTCTACTCGCTTCGGTGAGATGTCGAAATGTAAATGTGACCAATGACATTTGAAAATCATTAAAAAGAATACTCCACTGATTGAAAGAGGTATGATATAAAGGTAATTAACTTATCTACACATACATTTTCATCCATAACATTATCAGTTTTAGAGAAGAGTTTTACCATCTCTCCAAGTGTCAAAATTGATGGCTGCAATTTCTTTACATTTAAACAGTCGCTTTATCTGCAGTTCCAGGGCACGCAATGAGGGCCTCCTTTGTGCACTCATATGCCAAATTGTTACTAGGACTTAGCGAGAGGGACATTTTACTGTCTGATCAATATGTATGGATGGATGTGGTATATCAACAACATTTTTGATTTGGCAGGGTTATTCTACATAATTACTAGAATTCTAGGCTTGTCTGGACTCTAATGATTTGAATAAACACATTAATTGCAATTTTGACAGATAATCTGTTTATTTTTAGATGTGGTTATCAAACATGATCATTTGAACACACTACAGATGGATGTATTTTGGAAATCTACTGCAGTTAAAGGGGTATTCCCATCTCCAAGATCCTATCCCATTATATAGTATGTGTAAAAATAATAATAATTTTAGCAAATACCTCTAATTAGAAACTTAGAAAAGTTCTGTAGACTTCCTATGTTTCTTACATCATGCAGGGCATTGCAATATCTTAGGTATCCATGGTTATGATCACTAAGAGCTGTTTTACTAACTCTCACTAAAAGAGTGGACGTAACCATGAGTATCTACGTTACTGAAATGAGCTACAAGAGGTAAACAACATAGTGAATCTGAAGAACTATACTAAATTTCTAATTGGAGATATTTGCTAATATTATTATTATTATTACATCTACTACATATTGAGATAGGATCTTGGAGATGGGATTATCCGTTTAACTCATTACCTCATGTGGCATCCTCTCATCCATCATTTACAATACATCCACCATATGAGTCGTACATGCTCAGCAAACTTTTTTTTCAGATTTTGAGAAACAAGCAATAGACCTCAAACAGAGGTTTTTCATAATGTGTATACAGCCATCAAATGATTAGTGTCATGATTTGGTAACTGAGGAGGACAGGAGCAAAACAGCAAGGCTGCTGAACACCTGAGAGGTTGGAAATTAATGGGTTGCTGATCCTTAAACTAACCACACAACTAGAAGCAGCCATGGAGCATACCTACAGTGGTCCTAGACGCCTCGGCACAGCCGGAGAGCTAGCTACACCTAAAGATAGAAACAGGAAAACTAACTGCCCCGGAGTAGAGCCCCAAAGGAATAGGCAGCCCCCAAACATATAATGGCGGTTAGACAAAATGAAACACAAACGCAGGCAGAAAATAGAGTGAGCAAATGCTGGGGCCAAACACTGCCTAAATAGGACAGGACAGAATACTAGCTGCAACCCAGCAAAACCCTAGCAAAACTTCCAACACTTCTGATTTCAAAAATGGTGAGATCACACGATTTCGCCACCCACTAAATCAGATCTCAGTGTGAACAAGGCTAACCCGCAGCCACTTAAAAAGCAGGGAAAGAGCAATTGAACAAATAACAGTGGCTACTGAAATACAGAGAGTAGCACACGCCCCAGGAGGGGACCCGGCTAACCTCCACAAAGGTGCAGACAGAAATGGAAATAGCAAACACAACAGAAACAAGCAGAAAATATCTTATCTGAAGGTAACCGGCGAAAGCAGGACACCAGCAGACTTCCAAGTGAACCAGGAAACAACAATAGATCACCGGCGAGGATCATGGGAATGCAGCTCCCTTATATCAGCCCAGTCAGTGACTCCTGATTGCCAGTTATAGCTGGCAGGTAAGGAGGACCTGTCATTAGATTCAGCTTCAGTACCGTCACCAACCATCAGAGGGAGCCTCAGCTCAGAAATTGTCTCCAACACGTTCACAACAGTACCCCCCCTTGAGCAGGGGTCACCAAATCCTCACCTGCGCCACCAGGCCGATTAGGATGAGCTCGGTGATAGGCATGAAACAGTCTCCTAGCATGAATGTCAGAAGCAAACACCCAAGAATTGTCCTCCTGACCGTAACCTCTCCACTTAACCAAGCACTGGAGTCTCCATCTAGCAAAACGAGAATCCAATATCTTCTCCACTTCATACTCCAGATTGCCCTCAACCAAAACAGGCTCAGGAGGCACAGCCATAAGAACCACTGGCTCGACAAACCTTTTCAATAAAGATTTGTGGAAGACGTTATGAATCTTAAATGTCCCTGGAAGAGCCAAGCGAAAAGAAACTGGTTAAGGACTTTCAAGATCCTATAAGGTCCAATGAACCTTGTCTTAAACTTTGGAGACGCAACCTTCATAGGGATATTCTTGGAGGATAACCAAACCTAGTCACCCACTTTAAACCGAGGACCATCAGTCCTATGCTGGTCTTCTCCTGAGAGAGAGACAACTTATCCACTACTTGATCCCAAATCTGCTGTATTCTCTCTACCCTCCGAACATGTTCCACATGAGAATCCCAGTCATTGGAAAATATCAAAATATCGTCCAAATAAACGATCAGAAACTTATCCACCAAGTCCCGGAAAATATTGTTCATGAAAGACTGGAAGACGGAAGGGGCATTAGTGAGCCCAAAAGGAATCACTAGGTATTCAAAATGCCCCTCAGGGGTATTAAACGCCGTCTTCCATTCATCTCCATGTTTGATGCGAATAAGATTATACGCCCCCCTAAGGTCAAGCTTGGTAAACCAACTGGCACCTTTTACTATGGAAAACAAATCAGAAATCAGGGGTAACGGATATTGGTATTTAACCATGATCTTATTAAAGAGACGATAGCCAATACATGGCCTCAATGAACCATCCTTCTTGGCCATAAAGAAAAAGTCTCATGCTCGGGTACAGATAAATTGAAGAGCCGACCCTTGGGAAATTTACAACGGGGTACCAACTCAATCGCACAATCATAACTCCTCTGCGGAGGCAAGGACGCAGATTTACTGTCACTAAACACATCAGAAAAATCAGCCAAATAGTCGGGGACATCCTCCGACTGGAGAGAGGTAGAAAAAACAGGAGTGTCACTACGAACACATTGACAACCCCAACTGGTCACAGACACAGACTTCCAATCCAAAACAGGATTATGAGTTTGTAACCAAGGAAAACCCAGTACAATAATATCATGTAAATAATGTAACACCAAAAATTTGCAATTCTCTTGGTGGTCCGGGTCAACCCGCATTATCACCTGGGTAGAAAACTGGGCTTTATTCTCCATCAAAGGGGTAGAATCAATACCCAGCAAAGGAATAGACTTCCGCAGGGGTATCATGGGAAAACTACAACGTTTGGCAAAATCAAAATCCATCAGGTTTATAGCTGCTCCTGAATCAACAAAAGCCTTAGCCGAAAATGTGGACACGAAGCAAATCAAGGTAACAGTCAAAAGAAATTTAGTCTGAACACTAAACAACTGAGCTCGCAAAACGTCTTTCTCGCTTGCGGCAGATGGAAATAGCATGAGAAGCGTCTCCACGGTAGAAGCACAACTTATTACGCTTACGAAACTCATGACGCTGAGCCCCAGAAGCCACTCTATCACACTGCATGGGTTCAGGGGCTGCTCGCAAGGTTTCACCACCTCTCGCATATTCTACTCTCACGTAGACGTCTGTCAATTTGAATGGCCAATGCCATAGAGTCATTGAGCCCAGAGGGAACAGAAAATCCCACCATAATGTCCTTTATAGTCTCTGCCAGACCCTTCCGAAAAAGAGCTGCCAGGGCATCGTCATTCCATTTAGTAAGGACTGCCCACTTTCGGAATTTCTGACAGTATAGCTCTGCAGCTTCCTGACCCTGTTTCAATGCCAACAAGGTTTTCTCAGCTTGATCACTAACATTAGGTTCATCATACAACAACCCCACAGCCTCAAAAAACACATCAACATCAGGCAAGACAGGATCCTCAGGTGTCAGGGAAAAGGCCCAATCCTGAAGGTTGCCGCTCAACAGGGAGATGACAATTTGAACCTGTGCAACGTTCCCTGAGGACGTAGGCCTCAAGGCAAAAAACAACTTACAGTTATTTTTAAAATTCAAAGATTTTGAGTGATCCCCAAAAAACAACTCTGGAGTAGGAATCCTAGGCTCTACAGCAGGCATCCGAGTGAGATAGATTGCCATACTCCGAACTTCAGCAGCAAGCTGCTGCAAACGCTCGGACAAATGCTTGATTTCCATTGAGAAAAAATTCCTCCTCAGCCCCAGAGAAAAAGAGGGAAAAATGTATATATATAAAAAAAAATTCTGACAACTTTTTTTTCTGACTTTTTTTCTGACAACTTTTTTTTTTTTTTTTACTATTTTTCCCTTCTGTTGAGTACCATAGAATTTTCAGTAAGGCTGGTGATTCTGTTATGATTTGGTAACTGAGGAGGACAGGAGCAAAACAGCAAGGCTGCCGAACACCTGAGAGGTTGGAAACTAAAGGGTTGCAGATCCCTAAACTAACCGCACAACTAGAAGCAGCCGTGAAGCGTACCTACGGTGGTCCTAGACCCCTCGGCACAGCCGGAGAGCTAGCTACACCTAAAGATAGAAACAGGAAAGCTAACTGCCCCGGAGTAGAGCCCCAAAGGAATAGGTAGCCCCCAAACATATAATGGCGGTTAGACAAGACGAAACACAAACGCAGGCAGAAAATAGAGTGAGCAAATGCTGGGGCCAAACAATGCCTAAATAGGACAGAACAGAATAATATCTGCAACCCTGCAAAACCCTAGCAAAACTTCCAACACTTCTGATTTCAAAAATGCTGAGATCACACGATCTCGCCACCCAATAACTCAGATCTCAGTGTGAACAAGGCTAACCCGCAGCCACTCAAAAAGCAGGGAAAGAGCAATTGAACAAATGACAGTGGCTACTGAAAAACAGAGAGTAGCACATGCCCCAGGAGGGGACCCGGCTAACTTTCACAAAGGTGCAGACAGAAATGGAAATAGCAAACACAACAGAAACAAGCAGAAAATATCTTATCTGAAGGTAGCAGACGAAGGCAGGACACCAGCAGACTTCCAAATGAACCAGTAAAAAACAACAATTGATCACCTGTGAGGATCATGGGAAGACAGCTCCCTTATATCAGCCCAGTCAGTGACTCCTGATTGCCAGTCATAGCTGGCAGGTTAGGAGGACCTGTCATTAGATGCAGCTTCAGTACCATCAGCAACCATCAGAGGGAGCCTCAGCTCAGAAATTGTCTCCAACACGTTCACAACAGATTAGGTTAAAAGAAATTTCACTGGACCAAATGCAAACTCTAGTAACAATTTCTTTATTCTCACAGGGCATATTTCTCTAATAGTAAGGTAAATTTTATCACAAATTTTCATTATCAATTTTCATAACACCTAATCTAATAACACCTTTTTCAGTCATGTGCTCATGACATCACAGTGATCACGATGCGAGTGAGGTTTCGGCACATGCATTGCTTGATTGCACAGCTTTCATCCATTGACTGGCAGTTGTATTTGAACTATTACCTTTTTGATGACACAACCCCCAGATGAAGGTAGATTGCATAAAGGCATGTTGGGGTAGGCATGTGTGGCGCCCCTGCCATCTCAGTTGCCACAGAGGTACTGCATGTCAGCCAAAGGTGTGGTACTCTGCTCTCAGGTAAGGAGGGGACACTACCCAGAACCCACACACTTGCACTCAACACCAGACCTCTCAAGGCCAGGGAGGGACTGGATAGAGGGTGTAGGTGGAGTATGTAGTGAGGGGGCGGAGCTTAAGAAGTGACAGTTGGTGGAAGGAGTTAGTGTTGAGGAGAGGAGATTGTTCTGGAAAGAGTCAGTCGGTGAGGAGGAGAGAGGAGCTACTGACAGGAGCAGTGTAGAGGAGAGAAGCTTCTAGAGAGAAGAAGGGATCCTAGGGGCATGGATAGTGAGGATAGTAAGGTCGCAGTAGGGGAACCGGCCCCCAAAACTAGTGGAGTACTACAAGACTCAGCTAGCAAACTGGAGGCTGAGGTATCTGTATGTGCCTCAGCCACCTTTGCACACATTCGCTGAAAAGGCAACCATATAGGCTCAAGGGGTCTGACCAACGTCGCCAGACAGGATCCGAGGCTGCCGGCTTGAGACACTATGTGTGTGGCGCAGGGCAGGAGAGGTGGTAGCCAGCGCAGGGAGACGGCCAGTGGAAGGAACACAAGAAGGGGGTTCTGGCAAAGTGTACCCCGAACCACCTGAGAGCTGGCTGGGCCACCCACCTGGAGGACACAGCACCCCGGCTGGGGATTGTTTCAACAATAGTGAATAAACTGAAAAGACCGCACCCCGCTGTGTCCACTGAGTTATTTACTGCGTCATCAGCCCTGCACCACAACCGTTGCCATTATCTACTTTAAACTCTATAAATGCCCTGGGGTCTAGTTCTACCTGTGGAGAGTTATAACAACTTTGCTGCATCACCAACGACCTCAGTGAATCTGTACCGCAGCGTCGGCCATCACATTAATTGTCGAATACCACAGGTGGAGTCACAAACAATTCCCCTATAAACTACCCCATCATCATCTTTATTCCCTTTTACATCTTTTACAAACACCTTTTTATTGGACACCTAAGGACCTGGTCACTGCTGCCATGACAATTCCCCTGAAGAACCGTCAGACCTGGGTCTGAGTGCCCCACGGTCCTGGTAGGCGCTCCACGTGATCCAAGCAGGGGAAACCACATCATCAGTATATATTTATTATCATATAGTCTTGATTTAATGACTGATAGGTTATTTGATATATGCTTTGACTAAAGGAGCCACAGTCACTTTATATGTTACATAGGCGCATAACTGAACATCATTACTATTACATGTACAGGTATATCATTGGTCCTTATGATTTAAGCCATTCATTCATCTATATATGGCATTTGCAATTATATATATTTTTCCTGTTCATTTGTATTTTCCACTACATATGAGTTTATACATTTCATAAACATTATTTTCTCTTTTCCCCTACTTCACATTGTGTCCTCCTCCTCACTGTTGGAAGTCCATATTTTTACCATTCTTACTTCTCTATAAAGTTTGTAGATTTTTAACACCTTAGATACTTTATTTATAGACTTTGTGGTCAGAATCTTTTTTATATATTTTATTACTGGTAATTCATTACATTGTCCATTCATTTTTATTCCTAAGTTTATATGATAATTCATTATATATGTTATTATTTAACAGTTTATCCGTCTGGTTATTCATTCAGGCATTATTTTCTTTTGTTACATTTAAAATATCAGAAAATAAAATGGAAAAAAAAAATAGGCTCTAGTTTATGTAAACATTTTTCATTATATGTGTATTGGAAATATATTCAGTATTGAGGTCTTGATGTTAATACCAATATAAGAGCTGCCTTAGAGAACTAATGAGGGCAATATCTCAGGAGAATTTGTATCCAAAGCCCTTAGAGAACACCTTGGGGACTCATTCTATGTCTGTCACCTTTCTAGTCTCATTGACACTCCACTTCTTAACCACCATTGCACTGTGCAACCATTTCACTTTACACCTCACGATTAGAATATTAAAAAGAAAGAACACCACACTAGCCAGTCCTTATATTAGACTTGTTTTTGACACATACTATATAAATTGCCACTTGAGTATTGAAAAGACGAGACTCTGTTCATTTGAGGAGCACATTTTATTTTACAGCTTATGAAAGCCTTTCAAAAAGCATTCTTCATGGCACATGATTCTTTTAAAGCAAAGTATTTTGCGGCAATAATTCTTGATGAATCTTCCCTGGTAACCACTGAACTCTTTCTGAGGTATAATATCATTTACATTTTCCTTTGATTCACTAATCTTGCTCTCATGGTAAATGAATGGCGATATTTAATAATTGCAAGACAATTAATCTCTTTTATACCAGAGGGGTAAGAAACTGCATTGTAATACAGCAATGTGTGCTCTTCGCCTTTTAAATTCAAACAAGTGATTCTCTACTATTAAAAAGACAACACTTACAGTTTGAGGTGCAGTATAAAACGGCAAGGGAAAGAATTGTTAAATGCGCAGAACACGTCCATTAGCTAGGTTCTTTTACCAGCTGAAATTGATACGTGTCTTGATGGTGCTGTAAAATAGACTAAAGGGAGTCTATCACCAGGTTTATACTGCCTGATCTGTGGGGAAGCTAAAGTAATGACCAAGATGTTAATTTCATTGGTGCATCACTTACTGGGCTTCTCGTGGAGAGGATTTCAACTTTTAACAGAATCCTCAAAAGGAGACATTGTGGGATAATGACATTTTTTACTTGGGGCATACAAGAAAGGAACAAACATCTGCATCATCACAGTATTAAACATTACAGAAGATATCAAAAGTCACGTCCACAGTTAGGCAGTACACTGAAAACAGAAATCATTATTTATGGTCAAAGAAGCCTTCGAACAAAATGCAGGTTTAGTTTCAACTCTGATCATTCTATGGAAGGCAGTCAAGGTCACCTTGAGAAGACAACTGATGGGTTTTTGCAATTTTCACAGTTTGAATTTTTATTCCCTTAAAACAGAGAAATATATCACACA
>VIAB01007684.1:36675-46735 GCA_009801035.1 Oophaga pumilio | reverse complement strand
TTTTTTCTTTCCCCCTGTCTCTCATGCACTTGGGTGTTTGTCTTGACAGAGAGATTTGCCTGGAACAGTCTGAGAAGAGATGAAGCTGTACATGTGACTCGACAGCTCATCACAGACCTTGCAGAACTTCAAAAGGAAGGCCTGCAGATCTAAGATGACAATATCTCCTCTCTCCCACAAGGGATTGAGCCATGCCAAAGCCTCTCCTCCAAAATGGAACATTAGGAAGTCTACTTTCACCCGAGTGGGGGGAACTGGTGAGCCAACAGTTCAAAGTGCAGCATGCACTGGTTGATATTTTGGTTCCCTGTCAAAATATGGTGGTGCAGACAGCAGAGGTCTGGGTCCTGGTGTATGACCTGCTGGCTGAACAGTCACTGCTGAGGTTGCCACAGCTTGGACTGGAGTGGATGCCCCTGCAGGTATCAGAGTATCCGGGCGGGTGTTCACTGTTAGCAAATATGACAAGATCTCATCTTGCTGGTCTATGACGGGTCATCTCTAGGAACAGCTCCGAGATCGGAGGAGAATGAGTCAGCGGGTTCCACGGCCTTAGCAAACTGTTATGCACGTGGTTGTGGAACCACTGTGCCATTGTCGGGAAAGAGCCTGGAGGGGCGTAACTAAGTGACCACCTGGTTCTTCACTAGAGCCCCTGATGGTGTAGGTAGACTTGGACCCAGGTAAACACCAGATACCACTCCAGGACAGACACCGGAGCCGCAGGGGCTGACAACCTAAGGGGTGTACGGAACCAGAGATGGACTTGGAAATACAGGATGGACAGAAACTGTAAAGCAGGAAGGTGGATACTGCATGACTAGTAGACACGATCGAAACTGGAAAGCAGGGACAGGACAGGTTACAGAAATGCAGGACGGACAGGTGCAGGACCACAGGAGCAGACTGAATGCTGAGGTGGTAACAGGTGCGGACCAAGCAGGTCAGAATGAGGACTTGGCATAAGCAGAACGGTATCAAGAGCAGGTACTGACAGGATAGAAAGGAATCAGGAACAGAGAGCACTGGTACAGGGACCTTACAACTTAGATGGATGTGAAAACTTTAAAAGATTACGAGTTGCTAAGGCACCTCCCTATTGGGGAGGGTGCCTTAAATCCTGATGTCTCTAAACCATTGGCTGCGGACATTTTCATCTAAGCATTCTCCAAGGAGACCTGTATGTTGTGCACAGGACCTGGGATGAAGCAGATGCTACGGGGATTGCAGCAGAGCAGGAGGGTGAATAAAAATGCCAGAGTCCCTGTGAGATAAGAGGGCTCGTGTAAAGGCACCAGTGCTGTCCCAACACAGCACCTTTAATTGACCTACTAAAGGGTACAAAAAGCAGTTAGGTGGTCTCCAGAGGCTGAGAGGGCACTTCAAGAGCTTAAACTGGCTCCGTGCGATGATCCGTGTCTAACCAGAGCGCATCCTAAAACTTTCTATATAGGTTTCCACATCATTGCATGGTACCGAAACGCGGGATTGTCAGAACTTGACCTGACTGCAAGGATCTCTCTCTCTTTGAAACACTGAATAAGCAGCCGTGAGTAACCCAATGGGTTACTAAAAATTCAGTGTTACCTAGCAGGCTCCGGGCCGGATCATTGGTGGTCTGAACCTTTGCCGGTATTTTAATTTTTGTATGTATCATTTGTGGTCTGTTATATGTTTCAATGTGTCTTTAGATGTATAGCTGACGATTGAATCACAGTTGAATGAACATTGAATCATGTGACAAGTAGCCATCCTTGCCCAATGATTCTGGTCAGGCGCCTGCCTTCGCAGTTCAACTTGTATATTTCAGGAGTGGGAGGATTGTTATATGTTGTCCTTGTTGTCTACATGATTGTAAAGTCTGGAGTGATCTTGCTGCAAACTGTGAGGATCCTTGAATGTGGCACTGAATGACTTTTGAGTGATCAATAAGGAACTATGGTCTCTGAAAAGGGATCCTGTTAGGTGTGTTCCTTCACATATGGTGAAAACAAAAATTGGTCCTTAACAGGATCAGGGAAGTGTGATTGTTTATAACAGAGGAATCCTTAACAGTAAGGTAGTACTCTGAGGGTATGAATTGTCCCTGTAAATTGATAAGGTCACACTCTTGAAAGAGGCGTTGAATGCAGCCTTAGCCCAAATACAGCAGGAGGATTTTATACCAGTGATTGTGGAGTTTGGATTGACTGACTAGCGTATTGTAAAATTGTGTTGATAAATCATAATTGTTGTCCTCAGTGCCTGTGCTTTGCTCTTTATGAACTTAAGAGAGTAAATGTCATAATAGGAGTAGTACTCTATTCAGCCAGTATATCCAGATTGAGAAACAATAGCCAGAAGCTAGAAAGGGGAGACGTAACACATATTTCATTGTCAAGCTGTGCACCCTACAGGATATGGAAGGGAACTTCTTGATTAAGTAGTTAAAACCTGCCATTATGCTCTGATCTAAGTAACCCCTCCCACCTCATTTGTGCAAACTCAGAGGTACCACCCTTGTTCCTGTATGTGATATAGTGAAACGACTAAGAAGGAATGGTAGAAGTGCATTTGCAATTGGGAAGGATGGCTGAAAGTAAGATAAGAACAGACTTGAGCTGGCTAGGATGAGGTTACAAGTAGTCAAAGCGTCTCTTAATGATTGAAAATTAATCAGAATAGACATAGATCCCTGTAGACTCTGTCCTTAATGTAAAACTTGCATCTTTTTTGACATCCCTGCCTTATGCTGGAACGATAGGATGGAACTGCAGATATTGTAGCCAAAAGAATCCCCTGGGATTACTGAGTCTTGTGAGTCCTGACGCCCAAGGTGCCTCTGCCCCCATGAAACCCATGAGTCATGAACACTGTACCTCTTAGGATATAAAATAACCTGCTGGTACATGAACTGCCACAGGTATAGCTGATAGCACAACATTGGCCCTGATCCCCCAATGAGCTCATCACTTTTGTTACCCAGAACCCGGATCCTAACATTTAGAATGCGTCTCTAGGGTGTTCAGGAGGCATATCATGCCACATAGGAAAATCTAGTCTGTCATTTTACAATGACCCCTTAATATTGCTGCAGTGCTTCATGAATGGCCTTAGACATGTAATCCATACCACAGTATGCCCTAGTCACACAAGAGTGCTGCAATATGCAATGGGTGTATAACTGGAGTTGTGCAATAAATGTTATGGCTTTTGATACAGATACAACTTGTCTCTATGTGAATCATCTGCTCGAGCATCTTAATATTTGCTAACCATCCAATAAAAATTATGGTGTACTTAAGACCAACCTAACAATCTGAAGGAAATAGCCCAGGGTGCTGAACTAGAAAGCATGTCAAAGAAAGTGGTAATTAGGACCCGTGCTGCCCAGAGGTAAAGGGGTAGGTAACCATCAATGAGGAAGGTTGTGTTGTGGGCAAAAAGAACATTTTTCTCCAAATGTTCTACAAAATCAATAGCTACTGTCCTGAATCCCAATAGGAAACTGGCAATCCAGATGTCTCCCTGTGCCCATTGTTATTCCCCAGGGACACATACTCACTATCCCAATTTCCCTGGGGAGGGTCAAACTGTTTCATTCATGATAGATACTTGAGCTGCCGGTACAGTATTAATGTAAGACCTCATCTGAAAGGACATACTAACCACCGAATATGTAACTTGTGAAGAGGTAGATGGACGACCTACTAAATTACAAATTACTCATTCCCTCCAACTGAATTTGCATGATTCAATTTAAATTTTGACCCAGGCTTTACTTTCCCCGATGTATCTCTCAATTTGTTAGGGATAGACATGTTGCAGGAAATTGGAGCCTGCATAGAATTAACTCCAAATGGTCCTACGATGACTACCCCCATAGTGTAGCCCCGTGTAGTCTCTTGTCACTGACAATTCCCACAGACTTGGACCGTACATGCTCCAAGCCCCACTCCCTACCTACTTGGCTTGATAACATACGCCTCCAGCTGTGAGCACATCAGAAATTTGACTTGGGAAAATTACCCATTCTCACCCTGTGCTCTTCAGGAATCCAGTCCACTTGCAAGACCTTCTAACACAGAGACCATCCAGATACACGTCCTCACCATGTGCTATTCAGGAATCTGGTCCACTCACAGGACCTTCCAATACACAGACCCCTCCTCTTGCAGAACTTTACACCACAGCCCATATGACCAAACCACAGTCACATGTAACCACCCCCATAGGTGGGAGGTGTGTGTGGTTAGCTAGTCCCACCCAACTCTCCAGCTAATCCTGTAAGCTCCCCTTACAAACTAAAACAAGACTCATAGAACTACAGGTCTCAGAGCAACATTTCTGGCTTACAGCGCAGAGGACCTCCTCCTCTGCGACACATACCAGCCATTTACAATAATACCGGTCACTGTCTCACATATCCCCCCTCTGTTCAAACTTGTCATACACCAGGGGTCTCGAGACAGGTCATGCATGTTACCTTGCCCTACCAGTCGAGAGAACCGTCTCAGTTGGTTTTGAGCGTCATACAGCGTCATACCCTTGTTAGGCCTCCCCCGCTCCCAGTGGTCAATATATAGGCCTTGAGCTTTGGCCCTTGAGTCGCAGTCTCTCTGTCACCAGACCCTTTTTAGTCTCCCCATTTCTCAAGTATGCCCCTTCATCCGACCTTTCTCTCCATGGCCACATCCAACGGTTGGTGAGGTCATGAGACCCACTTACAGTCGAGCCTACTGTTTGGTCTGAGTCTGACCTATCTAGTATGTCACAGGGGCTACTGTCCAGATCCCTCAGCCTTGTACCGAGAGTAGAACTGCCACTTGCAGGTTCTCTGCCTCCTTGTCTTGCTGAATTACTATGGTGACCTTCTTGCTGGTTGTCTTTGGCTGTTAGCAATTCCATTATTTGGAGGGCCCCTTCTGTTCCCTTTATCTTGGGTTGAAGACGACCGCCATCTTATGTCCTGCAGCTGTTTATTAATCTGCAGGTTGTCCAGTCTTAGCTGCTCTATCTACCTTAGGTATGTCACCCGATATTCAAAGAGCATTTGGATATTCCTAAGGCTTTCCATTGAGCCGACAATGATGAAGGGAACCATGCCATCTTCACCAGCTATCTAGGCCTCGCCATCAGCTGGAATCCTCACTCTCACCACACCGAATTTATTCACGATTTCCTGCATCACTTTTACAAGTCTCCCAATGACTTTCTTCACCAGATTTCTGGGCACTTGAACGATGTGTTCCACAAAGTCCAGCCGACTTTGAGCTTTCCTCGCATGCTCCAGACGTCGAGCGGCTTCCTTATTCCTCAACAGGATCATCTGTTTCGTACGGAGGCAGTGTAGGTGCATGTCACTCAGGATAGCCACCCGCTTCTCTGTAACATCCCTAGTTGACAGTATCCCCAACTGTTTAGTCTCTGGTGCCCAGTTCACACTACATACTTCTACAGCCTCACTGGGCACACGCTTCCCACACGTCCTCGGGCACCTCTATCATGCACTTGAAGAGCGAAGTCTCATTCTCTTCATGGACGGACGGCTTCTGTTTTGCCTTGGACATTTCCATCAAGTCATCTGCCACGACAGAGTGATCTCTTAGTGTAGACTCTCCCTGAGCTTTACACTCTTCAAGACCCCTTGCCAAGATGGGCATTTGCAGCTCTGCCTCATTTCCACTCTGGCACTGCTGCTGTAAGTCTGCGACCACCAACTCCTTCTCTTGTAGAAGTCCTCCTAATGCTTCTCTGAGCACCTCCATATCTTCCAATATGGCCTTGTTCAAGATTTGACACGTGGACAGGTGACCTCTTAGCTCAGAGACTTCCTTCTCCAGCTCATCTACTCAGTGCTCAGTGGCTTGTCTCATTCGACATGCTCTTTTACAATCTGTTTAAGCATCTCTATTGCGTGATCCTGTTCTCTTTTGGCCAACACATGTCGCGCCTTAACTTCTTTAATTATATTTTTAGATGGGCCATCTTGCCCACCCACACTCTGCCGCTTCAGAGTTCTACCTGTTCCTTCATCAACAGGTTCCACTTTCTCATGTGTCTTCCGTCCATCATCTTCGACCACCTCTAGGGTCTCTGCTGGGCTCTCTGAAGAATCACTGTTCTCGCTCCCAGACTCCAAAACCGCATTTTCCTCAGCTTTCTGTTCTTGCACTTCTTTCTCGCCAATCTGAGCTTTGACTGCCGAGAGCTCAGACTTCATGCGACACACCTGATCAAGCGGCGCAGAGTTGGCGAATTCCACACTCGACACCTTCAACCTCTCTTGAGGCTCTGCCCGGTCACCCTTAGGTACGTACCTCTCGACTCTCTGTAACTTCAGAGAATTCCACACTCTCCAGCTCTTCAGCATCAGGTTCTTTAGAGCCTTCACCATACTCAGCCATTTCACCCCTCTCTGTCACTGCAGACGTGGGTCTATTACAGGTCCGTTCCCCTACAGCGCCATCAACTGACTGACAATCAGCTGCTTGTTCCGAAACAGAGGAGGACAGCCACACCATCTTCTTGTCTAGCTCCGTCTTCCTGACTTCACCTTGTGGAGCATTGTCATTCCACTGTGTCAGTGCTTCTGACAGTAAACTGTCATACTCAGCCCTAGCAGTTGCTACTGGCATTGACCCGTCACCTTCCTTCCTGACCTCTTCAGTGTCTGGAAGAGTGATCACCCCTTGAATAAAAGCACAAGTCACTACTTTCTCTTTACTGGTATCCTCAAAGGGTGCAACTTGTTCAGCCTCTTTGCGACCTTTACGTCTCCGGTGACGGGAGAAAGACTTGCCATTTGTACCCGGGGTCAACCTTACTGCACTCTTTTACCCTTGCGTCACCATTTGGATGGGAGTCATCACCACTCAATTGGTCATCCTGGACACAGCAGTCCCCACTTCTAACGGTCATACTTTCTGGTATGGCTGCCACCGCTGTGTCACTAAGTTGGGCCCGTCCACCATTTTCCTTGGTCATGCCTAACTTAGGACTGTCAACTCTATGGGGTGCATTCTACAAATTATTACCTCCTATACACATTAATTCTACAGACACTTTTCCCTTTAACCACCAGTCCCACAAGTCTTCCAAGTCTTGACCTATTACCATATGATACAGCAAGTCCGGGATACAGCAAGTCTACTTCGTGGTATGTGGAAACCTCAGCTGCATAAATGCAGAAGAAGGCTGTCAACAGTCTTAACGTCCTCACATGTCCCACTTACTTTCGTCTTTGTTCCAGGCGACAGAGCACTCAGGAAGGGTCCTCAGTAAAGACACTCCCCTCCCCGGGTCTATCAGTCCCGTCACACATTCTTCATCCAGCCGAAAGGGACACTGTCGTGACGCCTCATTAGTCGAGCAATCCATAGTATAGCATGGACCTGCATAGCATGAACTCCGCTGTTCCCAGCTACAGTCCAATGGCGCATTTGCCGCCCCTTTTTTGGCCACCACCCCTATTTGGCTTACCGCTCCTTTTTGGGACTCTACCTCTTTAGGATCACCACCCCCTTTTGGGACTCAACTCCCTTCTGGGCAACCATCCCTGAGTGGGTCACCGCAACCTTTTGGGACTCCACTCCTTTTTGGGCAACCATCCCTGTTAGGTGGGAAGTGTGTGTGGTTAGCCAGTTCCACCCAGCTCTCCGGCTAACCCTGTATGCCCCCTTACAAACTAAAACAAGGCTCGTAGAACTACAAGTCCCAGAGGAACATTTCTGGCTTACAGCGCAGAGGATCACCTCCTCTGCGACACATACTGGCAATTTACAATAATGCGGTCACTGTTTCACACCAGCTACACTACAATCAGTGGATTTAGAAAAGGCAGGAGAATATCAGGGTGGGAATGAGAGAGCCAAAACCTGCCCCTGTAAACTAGCAGATGAGGAAACTCAGTGTGACATTGACACATGAGCATGACTGTCCGGCATTGATGGAGGCAGCAACATAGGGCTCATGTACCCCTCACTAACCCTTTAATCACTATTTTGTAGTTGGTTCCAGAGCTTGGAACAACAATCAAGGATGATTCATCATTGGGTATGCAGTAGTCCACAATGGTAAGGCAGTAATACAAGAACCACTCTCCTCTAGCTGCTCCACGCCATAGGCTGAGCTGAAGGTACTCACGGCAGCATGCAATCTAGGAAAAGGTAAAGAAATTAATGAATTTTTGGACTCGAGATATGCTTTAAAGGGTCGCACATTACTTTGGCACCATTTGGCGGAGCCGTAATTTGCTGACCTCTGCTGGCAAACCTATCAGGCGGTAGAGTAGCTACTCACAGCACTCACCCTTTGGCGATGCGCAACTATCAGCCTATACAAGGGGACAAACTCCCCTTGCAGTAGGGAATGCCTTGGCCAACCAGGCGACTAAGGAAGGAGCACTACTACCTCTGACTGGAATACTGGCCATTGCAGACACGGCCCCACCAGGGGACTGTAAGGGCGGAAAGTCCCATTTTGACAGAGGAGACTGTCACAGCACCGGCCCCAGTGACTGTTGATCTTGAACTATTGCAAATCTTTGAGACCCAGGCCCCGCACACCAACAGAGCACATGGGTCTATGTGGGTGCTGTATGGTCAGAGTCAGGCAGGTAAACAAAAGGATTTCCCTCCCGTGCTGCCTGTTCTCTATGGCTGCCCTAGCACATTCCCCTGTGTATAATTCAAAGCGTGCAATGTGTGCAGTAGTGCTACAAATTGTTGTACCTCAGGGTTCTTGAATATGGCCTCAGGGTTCTTGAATATGGCTGCAAAGTAAGACAGGGATGTATCATTTGTGCAAAACATAGCCCAATGGAAGGCATATTCAAGTTCCACAGAAAATGCACACCAAAACCAGATTACCCGTTTCAGAGACTGCAGGTGGACTACATACAACTACCTAAGGTGGGTACTTATGAATATGCCCTTGTATGCATTGACCTCTTCTATGGGTGGCCTGATGCTTGGGCCATGACCAAAGCTAACACAAAATCTCCGTTAAAAATTGATAAATGAGGTGGCTTGCAGATATGGGGCACCCAAAAGTGACAGAGGCACTCACTTCACTAGAGAACTGAAGAAACAGATTATGTCCACTCTGGGGATAATACAGGCTTTCCATGTTTCCTGTCACCCACAAAGTAGTGGGATGGTGGAACACCTTAATGGCACTCAAATAACAATTCCAGAAGTGCATGGAGGAAACACACTTGTAGACTGCTTGCCCAATGCATTGTATTTAGTGAGGACTTCCTCAAAGGGAAGAGAGAAGCTGTCCCCGTACGAAATACTGTTTTGTAGTGTCCCTAAGACACCAAGTTGGCAAAACTTAAAGAAAATGCATCTACTCAGTCTCATGAAACACCTCCCCAACAAAAGTTTAGTTTACAAGGGAAAAGGCTAAAAACAAGAGAATATGAAAAGAAACATTTTTCAGAATAGAAAATGTTTATTTTTAGTTATTTGATCAATGAACCATTAGTGACGCAACAAAACAGAATATCAATATCAAGGCTACCAATTTCTTAAGTACAAATACAATCAATCCAGAACAGAATTTTAAATCATAAGAAGCTAAAAGCGAAAATATGTACCTTTTACTACTAGTTTTATAGCAGTCTATAATAATTCTGCAGGTGGATAAAGAGTATACAAGTTATTGTCACAAACATGTAATGGCACATAATAGGATTCCGATTCAACTTGCGGGTTGTTTTCAATCTCTTCAGTTTCTGTACAGTTTTCCATCTTAAAATCTTTTGTAAAACATAATTCAATTTGCCCAAGAGTTTGTACGTATTCACCCTGAAAAGTCAATTACAGATTAGTTAAAAAGATATTCAGGTAGTTATTTTATAAACTGTACCCATGAATCAACCAGTAAAGAAAACCCAACGCCTACGCCTGTCTGCCGAAGCATACACATCATATTACTTTGAGAACATAGATTTTCCAGTTTTATGTGCACAGAACGTACACTTCAAAATCTTCCTGAAAAAGAGCTGAATTCTCAAAAAAATAAACATACAACAAATAATAATAATAATAATTTTTATTTCTATAGCGCCAACATA
>VIAB01007684.1:0-10196 GCA_009801035.1 Oophaga pumilio | reverse complement strand
TATATATACACATATATACATACACACAGATAGACAGATTTTCTTTCTGTGTTAGTCAAATAAATAGTGTTTGTTAAGTACCACTGTCTCATCATTGTCTACGCTGTTGCATCCAAGTAACCTGCTTGCACCTTCTTCACTGGCCACAATGGTAAACACAGGTGGACATTCTGCCTAGCCAGTAACCTAGACCCATCTCCTAAGCAGAACTTGGTTGCACTTCAGAAGAAATTACATAAAATTGGCCAGTGCTTGTTTGACATTTAAGACTTCCAGCAACAGATATTGATCAATTAAGCTCAGACAAGTAGGTGATTTAGATGCACACCAAACAAATCTGTGACTTACTTGCCCACCACGATGACATAGAAAACGGAAAAAGGTGGCACAATCCCACAATAATGGCCTGAGTAAAGAAATCATGGCTTCACATATTGAGAGTTGAGTCCAGCAGTCATTTTGTGACATGCTATAACATATGACAGGGAACCCAGATGTAATCCATTTGATCCAAAAGGCCTTAAGTCCTTAGCCAACTGACTTATCACAATGAAGGGACATGATCTGTAGGATTAATTTCTACAAGGATGCAATCTTGAAATAATCTAAAAAGAAAGGTCCCAGCACCTGTAAAGGAATTTCTTGTAGTGTCCATTCAAGCTCATAGCCAGACAATATGGAAAATCAGCAGTTTTATGACCCCCGGGTGACCTCCTAACATTTCTAGGAACCTTTTGAACTACCTATGACATGTCTTTCTAAGTCCATCTCTCTTGCCCCTCCCAGGTAACTGTGGCAAGTAGGTGATCCAAATTCCCAAGGAATGCAAGGGGTTCCAAGAGACCAACTACCTATCAGTTTACCAACTGTTTCAGTATGAGTGAGAAGTGATTCATTAGATTCAGAACTTCCTTCTGAACTGAATATAAGTTTGTCCAGTATTTGACTTTCAAACTAAGCCCCTCAGGTATTGTTTACAGATGTTACGTATTGGTAACTCTTGTTACACAACACTTTGCAAGAGAAAGCTAAAAAATCGTCCCAATAAAGAAATATATACATAGAGCCTTTTTAAATCTATGCACCACATTAGCCTTGCACCAGTCACTTGGCACTGTACCAGTCAGTAGAGAGTCAATAATTGTAATGAACTGGGGCACAGCAATAACTGAACTGAGTTCCTTAAAGTAGTTTGTGCACATAGAAATTATTAAAGCCCTACTAAAACCCATCAGAAATTATTAAAGTTCATAATTTATAAACTGTTAAAATTGTGCTCTGTTACCGAGCGGTCATGTGTAACGATGTGACCTACAACTCGTTTCGTTATTTCGGCTGCAGTTTGTTAAAAGCCAAAGTAGAGAGGTTTCCTGTCTGTACTTTGAACAGCTCAGCTATTTGCAATTTGTTACCATCTTTTCAGTTAGCCATTAAAAGGTATCAACCACTGAGGACTTTCAAGTCTAAATATTTTTCTATCTACTGGCTAACACGGTACGAAGATTCACATCTTTCCTACAGCTCAGCTATGTGCAATGAACTGTGATATAATGGGTAACATTTCTCCTTGTGCAGATTGATACGCCTGACAAGCCAGTGTAAGGAGTTTTATAAGCCATACTATGCTCCTCTGGGAAGCACAGTCTACAAATTGAGATTCTGGTTTAGCTTTGGGCATGTAGCATGGCTCGTTAAAGGGTCCATACTGACTTTTAGGATTGCTACTTCCAATAGGTGGCCCTAGAGTTCAAGTCCTCTTCCTCTCTGAAGAGACAATTTGGATATGAACAGCGATGTGATGGGTATGTGGCCTGTGAGCCTTGGCAAGCTGTGAGTGACTAGCTGCGTGCACAAGGAGAGAGAACAGAAGTAAGGATGTGACTGTCTTATCCTGTTCCTACCCCTGAAAACAACAGATGAGCTAAGCGTATACAGTCGTGCGGTTTTATATGTAAAAGTATGTATAATGTGATGCAATGTATTACGGTGATGTACATCAGGGTTCCCCAACTCCAGTCCTCAAGGACCACCAACAGGTCATGTTTTCAGGATTTCCTTTGTATTGCACAGGTGTGCAATACTAAGGAAATCCTGAATACATGATCTGTTGGTGGGCCTTGAGGACTGGAGTTGGGGAACCCTGATGTACAGTGTATAAGGTGTTTATGCATAATGTGAGTATAGCAAAGGAAAAACTGAGGTTAGCATAATATATAGAATAAGGATAATAGGTTTAGCATATAAGATAGGAAATAGTTAAGAAGAGAACTAGCCAAGTAGGTGGTTACTAGTGTCAATAAAAGGGGGACACTTCCTGGTTAGTGGGAGTTCAGTGTCAGTTAGTGAGTGACGTGCCTAGCAAAGGCCAAATTCAGGTGCGGTGGGTTGCTAGGGGCAGCATGGGCCAACTTATCGGGGCAGTGGGAGGCCGAACAGAGTTCCCTGATGTCCAGCGTTTGGAGCCTACAGTTCGGCTTCCTTTTGACAATCCCTCTGCCTCACCCCTCTGGTACCTCGTTATCTCCTGATTTTGACCTTGGCACGTCTGACTACTCTCCGGTGTCTATCGTGTCCTCTGCACCCCGGCGCTGCCCCCGGCCACCTCTCACCCGGTCACGTGGTTCAGGTCCTGCTTGTTACCCAGCGAGTTCTCCTCCACTCTGCTCTCAGCTCCCTTGCTGCGGCACACAGCCATCCCCGCAGCAGTGCCCCCCCGGAGCCGTGACATTATAGCTGACCCTACAGTCTTTCCCTGGTGGTGGGGTGCTAGTGTATTATGGATCCGGTATGGGCTCTTACGAAGCAGGTTAAAGAGCTCTCCCAGCTTATGCAGAAGCTGTCCATGGAGCAGCAAGCCCTGGTTCACTCGCACCAACAGGTGCAGAGAGATGTGGCAGGCGCTCTACATGGGTCTGCTCCGTCGGGGTTCCGGGAAGGGGGCCCCACTGATGTATCCCTAGCGGACCCCGAGCCCCCGGTAAAATTACCCAACAATTTTTCCGGACATAAAAAATTGTTTAGGGTCTTTAAGGAGGGATGCAAGTTGTTTTTGGAGATGTGTCCCCGGGCCTCTGGAAATGAAAGGAAGAGGGTGGGGATCATAATGTCCTTGTTACGGGGGGCTCCATAGGCATGGGCTTTCCCTCTCTCTTCCTCTGCTCCTGAATGTATGTCTGTGAACCTGTTCCTTGAGGCTTTGGGACACATTTATGACGAGCCTGATAAAGTGCGTCTGGCAGAGGATATGGTGATGAGTGTGACACAGAGGAGGCACTCCGCTGAATGGTTCTGCTCAGAGTTTAGACGTTGGGCTGCCGAAGTATCTTGGAACAACGCCGCCCTGAGGGGGTTGTTCCGCAGGGGCCTGTCTGACCGTCTACAGGATGCTCCGGCATTACATCCTCTGTCCCTCCTGCCCCTCTTCAGTGAAGCCTGGGCAACAATCGAGGAGGTTGTCCAGACTCCCAGGCACATTTTTCCTCGCTTGCTGAAATTGTGCTTCAGCTGGAATTGGAACTTGCTGGCAGTCCTGTTGTGACTACCGGCTTTGTTGACAGCGGTTCCACCATTAATCTGATTGATGCCCAAGTTGTGACTCTTAATAAAATAGGGACAGTCAGGCTGAAAGACCCTTTTAAAATTGTGGCAATTGATTCCTCCCCTCTTACCCGGGATGAAATTTGTTTCATGTCTGATGTCTTTTTTCTGAAAGTGGGTTCCACTCACGTGGAAAAGTTACCATATATACTCGAGTATAAGCCGAGATTTTCAGCCCATTTTTTAGGGCCGAAAGTGCCCCTCTCGGCTTATATTCGAGTCATATACCGCAGGGGGTCGGCAGGGGAGGGGGAGCACAGCTGTCCTATTTACTCACCCCCACCTGGCGCGGTCTCTGCAGCCCCTGCTCTCCTCCCACGGTCTCCGGCGCCTGTGTTCAGCGGTCCTGTGGTACCGCTCATTAAAGTCATGAATATGCACATATTCATGACTTTAATGAGCGGTACCACGTGACCGCTGAAGTTACACATAGCTGCCGGAGACTGCGGGAGAAGAGCTGGGACTGCAGAGACTGCGCAAGGAGGGGGTGAGTATAAGCGATATTCACCTGTCCCCGGTCCACCGCTGCGCTCTGCTCTCTCCTCTAGCTGTGAATGTTAAGGTCAGAGGGCGCAATGACGTGGTTAGTGCGTGCCGCGCCCTCTGCCTGAGCATTCACTGCTGGTGGACCCGGAAGACAGCGGTGCTCAGCGGTGGTCCGGGGACAGGTGAATATTGCGGGTGCCGGGGCCTAAGCTAGCGGTGACACCGGAACCTGTCCCCAATAGCTCGCCGGTGTCCCCGCCTGCTCAGGACACCGGCACCTGGCCCCAGCAGCGAGAGGTGAGTATGTCATTTTTTTTTTCATTTGCAGCGGCAGTATAAGGGACCTATACTATCATATGGGGCACAATCTATGGAGCATCTTGTGGGGCATAATACATGGAGCAGCATATGGGGCATAATCTATGTAGCATCATATGGGGGCAAAATACATGGGGCAGCATATGGGGCACAATCTATGGAGCATCTTGTGGGGCATAATATATGGGGCACAATCTATGGAGCATCTTGTGGGGCATAATACATGGGCAGCATCTGGGGCATAATCTATGGGGCAGCATATGGGGCATAATATATGGGTCAGCATATGGGGCATAATCTGTGGAGCAGCATATGGGACTCCTGATTCAATATGGCTATTCAAAAACATTTAACCTACTTTAATTTTACTTTTATTGGTATCTATTTTTATTTTTGAAATTTACCAGCAGCTGCCTCATTTTCCACCCTAGGCTTATACTCGAGTCAATAAGTTTTCCCAGTTTTTTGTGTCAAAATTAGGAGGGTCGGCTTATACTCGAGTATATACGGTAAGTTGTTTTGTTCTGAATAATCTGCCTGCTGGACTGGTACTGGGGATGCCTTGACTGCAACGCCACAATCCTGTCATTGATTAGGTGATGGGGGAGATCACTCAATGGGGATGCAAGGACAACGGTCCGTGTTGTAAACTGATACCTCTTCTTAACCCGGTAAAATCTGTATTTGTGTCGTCTGTCGGTCTGGAGGGTATACCGGAATACCTGAAGGATTTCGAAGATGTGTTTTCTGAAAGCGAGGCTGAGGCGCATCCACCACATAGACCTTTTGATTGTGCCATTGATTTAGTCCCAGGAGCCAAATTACCCAAGGCTCGTTTGTTTAATTTGTCCGGGCTTGAGAGCCAAGCCATGAAAGAGTACATCGCAGAGAGCCTCCGCAAGGGGCATATTCAGCCTTCTGTCTCACCCGTGGCAGCAGGGTTTTTCTTTGTAAAGAAAAAGGATGGTGGTTTGTGACCGTGCCTCGACTTTCGGGAACTGAACAAAATTACTGTAAAGAACACGTACCCTATCCCCCTGATCCTCGATCTATGCAACCAACTCACGGGGGAAAAATGGTTTTCTAAGCTTGATTTATGAGGGGCTTATAACCTTACAAGGGTCCAGGAGGGAGATCAATGGAAAACAGCGTTCCTGACGACCGAGGGGCTGTTTGAAAACCTGGTTATGCCTTTCGGTCTCACTAATGCCCCTCTTGTTTTCCAGAATTTCATCAATGTTATTTTTTCTTACCTGATAGGGCGTTATGTACCTGGATGACATCTTGATATACTCAGAGGACAGTCAATCTCATTTACACCATCTGCGTATGGTTCTTATAAGACTCAGGGAGAACCATTTATACGCTAAACTAGAGAAATGTTCATTCTTTGTGCAAGAACTATCTTTTCTGGGCTTAATTGTATCCGGGGAGGGATTCAGCATAGATCCTAGGAAGGTCCAGGCCATTATGGACTGGCTGCAGCCTCATGACCTAAAGGGGTTGCAGCGATTCCTGGGCTTTGCTAACTTCTATAGGAAGTTCATTAAAGGGTTTTCGCAGGTGGTGAAACCTTTGACAGACCTCACTCTCAAAGGGGCAGATGTAAAAAATGTGTCCGTGGCTGCAAAAAATTCCTTCCTGACGTTGAAGAAATGTTTTACTTCAGCCCCCGTGTTGGTACAAACTGATCCGCCCAGACCTTTTAACGGGAGGTCGATGCTTCTGAGGTGGGGGTGGGGGCAGTGCTGTCCCAGGGCCCTTCCACCCTTACTAACCTCAAGCACTGTGCCTTTTTCTCAAAAAAATTCTCTTCGGCCGACAGAAATTGTGATATCGGCAACATGGAAATGTTGGCGGTTAAATTGGCCTTCGAAGAATGGAGGCATTTTCTGAGGGGGCCGTTCAACCCATTACGGTCATCACTGATCATAACAATTTGGCCTATATCGAGTCTGATAAGAGATTGACCCTCAGACAGGCTGGGTGGGCGCTTTTTTTTTCTCGATTTCATTTTACCATTACGTTCTGTCCGGGTTCTAAAAATGTAAAGGAGGATGCCTTATTCCAAAGCTTTGATTCTGTGTCCCCTCCAGAACACCCCTCCTCCATTCTTCAACCGGTAGTGGTTGTGGCAGAAGTCTCATCTGAGTTACAAAGACAGGTTCTGGAAGCACAAGCACAGGCTCCCAGGAATAAACCTCCAAAATAAATTGTTTGTACCCAAAAATTTCTATTTCACACTCCTGCAGGAATTTCATGATTCTGTGTTAAGTGCTCACCCAGGGATTGCAGCTACCTGGGGGTAAGTGGCTAGGGGTTTTTGGTGGCCGTTTATGGATATTGATATCAAAAGGTTTGTGAATACATGTGGGGTGTGCGCCAGCTCTAACTCCTCTCAGGTCCGGCTGGCCAGGGAATTGGTGCCTTTGCCAATTCCGGATAGACCATGGACACATCTGTACATGGACTTTATCACAAATCTTCCTCCTTCCAGGGTCAACTCTGTCGTATGGGTGGTGGTGGATAGGTTCTCCAAACAAGCCCACTTTGTACCGTTGCCCGCGTTGCTGTCTGCTGAAACCTTAGCCCGCTTTATTTATACAGCACATAGTTCGATTGCATGGGGCGCCTGTGAATGTGGTGTCGGACAGAGGTGTGCAGTTTGTGGCCAGGTTTTGGAGAGCGTTTTGTGGGAAGTTGGGGATCACGTTGTCATTTTCCTCTGCTTATCACCCGGAATCTAAGGGACCGACTGAACACACGAACCAGTCATTGGAGCAAATTCTGAGATGCCTGGCCTCTTTCAGACAGGAGGACTGGTGTGAGGTATTGCCCATGGCAGAATTTGCGTTCAACTGTCGTATTAATCAGTCTACTGGAAAGCCTCCCTTTCAGGTCATTTATGGGTTTACTGTTATGTTTCGGTAGCTGAGGAGAAACTGCAAAAAAAAGTCAAAGTAGCAATACACCAGAGAGGCTGGAAACTATTGGATTGCAGTAACCTAAACTAACCGCCACACTAGAAGTAGCCGTGGAGCGTACCTACGGTGATCCTAGATGCCTCGTCACAGCCGGAGAGATAGCTACACCTAAAGGCAGAAAGATGAATGCTATCTGCCCCGGAGCAGAATCCCCAAAGAAATAGGAAGCCCCCGAACATGTAATGGCGGTTAGACAAGAAGAAAACATGGACACAGACAGAAAATAGAATGAGCAAACGCTGGGGCCCAATCTGTCTAGATAGAAAAGTATAGGAAAGAATTCTGACTGCAACCCAAAAAAACCCTGACAAAAATACCAACACTTCTGATTAACAAAAACCTGAGATCACACGATCTCTACCACCTAAATCAGATCTCTGGTGTAACACACAGCAACACAGCAAATAAAAAGTGACAAAGGAACAAAGCAAAAATGTAAACACACAATGAGCACAATTGCAGCGCAAGACCCCAAAAGGGGACCAGGCTGCAGTCCACTGCAAGCAGCAAACCAGCAGTGAAAATCCAACAGAGGAAAAAAAAGCAAAACACTTATCTGAATGAGAGCAGGAAAGCAAGATGTGCTCCAAGCAAGAGCAGAAGGAACAATTGATTACCGGCAAGGCTGCTGGGAACTCAGGTCACTTATATCATACCATTCAGAGCCAGCTGAAGGCCATTCAGTAATTAGTTCATTACCCTCAGCAACCACTGGAGGGAGCCCCAGCTCAGAAGTCGCCTCCAAGGTATTCACAACAGTTTACCCCGAAGTTTGGGGAGTTTTCCCGAATGGATTCAGGTTGTCCTAGAGCCGAGGGCATGGTACAACATTTGAGAACCGTTTGGAGGGAGGTTCAGGGGAACATCTCTAAAGCCCAGAAAAGGTACAAATGATTTGCAGACAGGAGGAGGGAGACAGCTCCGGCATTGGCAGTAAGGGAGGTGTGGTTGTCCACCCGTAACATCAAGTTTAAGATACCTTCTATGAAGCTGGGCCCACGATTTATTGATCCATACAAGATTGTGGAGGTGATCAACCCAGTGGCCTACAGATTACAGTTGCCCACCTCCTTCAAAATATCTAACGCCTTCCACAGGTCCCTATTAAAGCCCGTGGGGATGGCTAGAGAAGATTCCTCATCCGATGTTCCGCCAGTGTTGGTAGAGGGTCAGCTGAAGTACGAGGTTGTGCGCATCTGACTCACGGTGGGTGCTCCAGAGGCTTCAGTACCTAATACATTGGAAAGGAATTCCCTTGAGGACCGGTCATGGGTTCCAGTCAGTTTTGTGTACGCTGATCGATTGGTGCTGACCTTTCATGCCCAATACCCTGAGAAGCCTGAGGGTCCAGTGGCCCCCCCGTTAGGGGGTACTGTCATGGTTTGGACAGGGTCAATGCCCTGCCCTCTCAGGGTTAATTGTTGTGGCCTCCCTTTGGTTCTGGGAGGGGTATTTATACACACTCTAGACTGGGATTCCCTGTCAGCAATACTTTCGTTTAGTCTGTGTGCCTGACCCCCTTGTGTGTGTGTGCTCGGTTCTCGGTTCGTTTACTCTCTTGGCTTTCTTACCTTCGGCTTCCTCTTGACAATCCCTCAGCCTCACCCCTCCAGTACCTCGTTATCTCCTGGTTTTGACCTTGGCACGTCTGACTACTCTCCGGTGTCTATCGTCTCCTCTGCATCCCGGCGCCGCCCTCGGCCACCTCCTACCAGGTCACGTGGTTCAGGTCCTGCTTGTTACCCGGTGAGTTCTCCATCGCTCTGTTCTCAGCTCCCTTGCACAGCCCTCCCCGCAGCAGTGACACCCAGGAGCCGTGACAGTAGGCTCCACAAAGAACAAGTAATCTTATCAATTGGTGAGTTTGGCCAGAGAGGATAGTACTGGGTGTTCCCAAGCGCTAGATTACATTATAGTACCTAAATACATTATGTGCCTCATTGCTTCGCTGCAGTACACTCAGTTTGTTGGAGAAAATGTCAGCGCCTTGAACATTATTATCTGTAACAATGACAGCAGCAAAGTGTCAGGATAGCATAAAGCAGGAACAATTTTTTAAGAATTAAAAAAAAAAACATTTTTCACTTTTAGGGAAAGTTGTTACTTGTATTTTAAGTTTTGCTCACATTCATCAGGTTCAGACAGCCAGTGTGTGGGACTAATTATCTCCCTGCTACTGGGTGATCCCCAAATTTGGGCCTTTAGTTGCCACGCCACCTAAGGTTACACAGCTGACTCTTTTTTTCTAAATTATTTGCTAAACTTGAAAAATGTGAGTTCCTTTTCTGTGAGTCCTTCAAAAATTCCATGATCCAGAACTCGCCGAACACCTTGTGATTAACTGTATTATCCAACTAGTAACCAAGAATTTTTGGTGGCTAACAATAGTTTAGAGTTGTATGGAATATGTTACTGCACGTGGAATCTAAGCCCGAGCTAAAACTCTCCTGATTAATCCTGATGGACTTCTTCAGTCCTTACTTATTCTTTAACCTTCTTGAGTCCACTTCCACGAAAATCATTACTGACCTGCTATCCCCAGAAGGGAAGACAGTAATTTGGTTAGTGGTTTGTAGAGTTAGCAAACAATGTTACTTTGTCCCATTGTCTACATACATCGTATTCCTAAATATATTATTTCTGACAGGGAAAGGCTGTTTATTTCCAAATTCTGTAGGACATTCTTTAATAGGGTTTTCTGTCCTGATGAAGAGATCCTGTGCGTCCTCGAAAAACATCGATCCTGTAAACCTGTTTTATTAATAATCTAGCTGAAGAGCCCGGCGCTGCCCAGGCATAGTAACTAACTAT
>VIAB01007683.1:44250-81088 GCA_009801035.1 Oophaga pumilio | reverse complement strand
CAATGACATCTTTGCATAGGACTGCCTACTGTAATACTAATCTACTCTGCACAGGACTGCATACTGTAATATTACTCTACAATGACGTTTTGCATAGGACTGCCTACTGTAATACTAATCTACTTTACATAGGACTGCCTACTGTAATGCTAATCTACTCTGCATAGGACTGCCTACTGTAATACTAATCTACAATGACATCTTTGCATAGGACTGCCTACTGTAATACTAATCTATTCTGCATAGGACTGCCTACTGTAATACTAATCTCTGCATAGGACTGCCTCCTGTAATACTAATCTACAATGACGTTTTTGCATAGGACTGCCTACTGTAATACTAATGTACTTTACATAGGACTGCCTACTGTAATGCTAATCTACAATGACATTTTGCATAGGTCTGCATACTGTAATACTAATCTACTCTACATAGGACTGCATACTGTAATAGTAATCTACTCTGCATAGGACTGCCTACTGTAATACTAATCTACTCTACATAGGACTGCCTACTGTAATAGTAATCCACCCTGCATAGGACTGCATACTGTAATAGTAATCTACTCTGCATAGGACTGCCTACTGTAATAGTAATCTCTGCATAGGACTGCCTACTGTAATATTAATCTACTCTGCATAGGACAGCCTACTGTATTATTAATCTACAATGACATTTTGCATAGGACTGCCTACTGTAATACTAATCTACTCTGCATAGGACTGCCTACTGTAATACTAATCTACTCTGCATAGGACTGCCTACTGTAATACTAATCTACTCTACATAGGACTGCCTACTGTAATACTACTCTATTCTGCATAGGACTGCCTACTGTAATATTAATCTACAATGACATTTTTGCATAGGACTGCATACTGTAATACGCTGCTGTCGGTTTAACAAAACTCCGGTATCTTCTTGCTTTCTTCTAACCAAACAAGAGTAAAAAATGGAGGCGGCTTTTCATTGCCACTCCTGAATCAGACGGATATTATTTGGAGCGGATCCTCTTAATCACATTCTCTTTTATAACATTTCCACTTGAATCCATCGTCTTCTGAGGTTTCTGCAAATAGCGAGGAGTGGAAAAGAATTAGACGCACTTTTCTTCAGTCCCAAGACAATGGGTCAGATTAAAGAAAATAACCATATGTTAATGGGAGAAATCTGTCTTATTAGTATGATGCCGAGAAAGCATGTCCACGTTCTCCGGCACGTGACCCGGTGCAGAACGCTGATCCGCTGCTCTCTGATTAACACGTTTCTCCGGATCTGTGGGACGTCGTCTCATGTTGGAATTCAGCCAAGAGGATCACGATTTAATGAGAAGCTTCTTGTTTTTATCTAAACAGAAAATAACAAACCACAAACACAAAATCTCATTAAGCCGAGGAAAAATACTGCTGGCGAATCTCCGAATTTATAAATGGAGAGCCTGTGTACTCGGGGACAAGGAGGCGGAGAGGAGCTGGGAAGATGACAGTTGTGTCTCTTGTGTTCTGCGCCGGGGTCTGTACATGCACAGACTGGCCCGTCGAGTCCCACTCATTAGTGGGAATAAAGGCACTTGTCATTAAAAATATCAGTATAAGATACTGTCCACATGGCGAGGATCTGCACCTCCAGACGCTCAGTGCTGGCCTCTCATTGCCAGTATGGCTGACACTTCTAGTGTATTTTTCCAAGGGTTATTAAATACATTCTTCTAGTTTAAGATAGATAATGAACAATATGTGTAAAAAAGTCTATATTTTTGCTAATAAAAATATGGAGTAGTCCTGATTTTACATCTTTTTTGTTATTTGCATCCTTCTAAACATTTACATCCCCATTTTCTGGATAGTATTTCAGCTCAGCAAACCAGAACAGCCACAAATCAGCCTAGTCAGAGAAAAGAGTGAGACACAAAAGCGCAAATAGGGTCTTATCAAACGTTACACAGAGGTGCCCACCAAGAGAACTACTCACCTGGTGAGAGTGAAGGAAGGACATATATTAATGGCGGCTGCTGCAGATCCACAGGCCAGTGCAAGACCAGATTAAAACATACACTTAGGTAGGAAAAAAGGATCATCCTCGCGCTGCCGCAAGAAGAATTCCAAAAATTGTAGAGGTTTCAACGTGGTTTATTCTACGCGTTTCAGGGTTCAGGTGACCCCTTTATCAGGACATACCACAAATGTTGTATTTGTTTCAGGGTTCAGGTGACCCCTTCATCAGGACATACCACAAATGTTGTATCAAATACAATGTGGTATGTCCTGATAAAGGGGTCACCTGAACCCTGAAACGCGTAGCATAAACCACGTTGAAACCTCTACAATTTTTGGAATTCTTCTTGAGGCAGCGCGGGGATGATCCTTTTTTCCTACCTAAGTGTATGTACAAATCAGCCTAGGAATACTCCCTTTCAATGAGCGATGCATAATTCCTGACAAGTGTGTGACTTATTTCAAGTCACAATATCTGGAAAAAATGGCAATTTTGGAGCATTGATTTGATCTAGCTAAACTTAGTCTGTAGTACGGTCTATAAGTGGAGTATAAAAAAAAAAGATGTTTAGTATCAGAATATATGTCTTTATGAAATCCTGATGTTGCACTTGCTTTCACGGATCTCCCATTGCATTTAAGGTGCTCATCTGATTTACAGATTAGATTCATGAAGAAAACAACCTGGAAATGGGGCGGTTATCAGCACGGTACAGCTGTACACCAATGTCTGACGGAGCCCAATGCTCCCTCTGTAACATGAGAGGATAGCTATAGGTCTGGGGGTCTTAGTACAGACTTTACCTTAAGGCCCCCAATATCCATATATCCTTGGATTTTAGGAATTATTGTGCAAAAATTAATTTCTGGGTCATTATTTTTTCAGACTATGCTTCTGGAGAACCCGACGGTAAAAGACCACTTCTGTTTTTCAAGCAAAAGTGAATTGAGGGGTCAGGCAACCTAAAAATGCCAAACGGATCCCCTTCTGTCACCTGTCAATTCATGGGTTCCAATGTTGGACATCTCTGCAGATGATTATAACAGTTTTCTACACAGAAAACTGTGAACCTTACCAAATACTAAAGGTGTGTAACATGCACACTGTTTGGACTCTGCTCCAGTTTCCGGTTCCAGAGGTCATCACAGGACCATGACCAGAGGTCACATGCCGACTAGAGTCTGAGCTGCTTCACTATTGATTGTTGCCGGCATACTTGTGGTTGTGTCCCAAGCGGAGCTGGAGCCGAATCCTAACATTGTGCACTTTACACACTGTCAATATTAAGCAAGCTGTAAGGCTTGCCGAAAATTTACTCAGGTGTGGACAACGCCTTAAATATCTGACTCACACTTTTCCGTCAACTAAGCATCGTATAGGAAGACTTCATCACAATTTCTAGTTTACCTGCAGAGATCCCAAACTACAGATTAGGTACTGTCAGGATTAAGCCTGAGGATTGAAGCTTGGAATAGTAACAGTATGGCTTGATAAATAATTTTTTTTAAAAAATCTAGCGCTAAACGAGGTGGAAAGTTTAGGGGTTTCGCAAGCTTCATCTTAAAGTGGCCCTCATAGGGTCTATTAACGAACGCGGACCACTACGGTACTTAATTTTCTTAGATTTTATTATCAAGAGATATTTATGCTATATGTGTCTATATGTGGCCAACCAGCGGATGTGGTGTGAGAGTTTTGCTAGCATGCATTGCTGCAGTAATAATAATATTTTTATTTCTATAGCGCCAACATATGCCGAAGCACTTTACATTTCAGAGGGGACTTGTACATGCAATAAAGACATTACAGAGTAACCCATAAATAGTAGATACTATAAGGAGTGAGTTTTTTTTACATTCTCCAGTGTTGGCAGCAGGCGGTCATGTGATCAATAGTATGCAGTTTGCATACTTTCAGACACAGACTAGACATGTCTGGCCTCATTCAAAAGACTTGAATTGAGTGAAGCCACACACGTTTAGTTGGCATGTGACCGTATGTATGCAAATAGCACATTTGCTGTCATGCATCCTTCGCTCTTGGCCCCAGCACCAGAGATACATTGACGACAGAGAATCCTCACTGTGCGTAGTACACGCGATGTGAGGATCCACAAGTCTGCAGTCACATAGATGAAGTGCAAACTCATAGCCGTGCAACTTCTTTAGAAGGAATGACCACAATCCAGTAATGAACAGTTGGACGTGAACAATAGGTGCTGAATAAACATTACTTATCAGGATTATCCAGACTGCTGTTTAACTCTGATACTGTGTTCAGAATCTTTAATGGCAATTCTTGGAATAATGTTTGCAGAAAGTGAGAAAGACACTACTTACAGTGAACCAGTCGCAGTACCCGTGCTGACCATTCTGTAAGTAGCTTGTTCTGGAGTTGAGCAGATGAATATAGTTTTTGTGACAGAAGACTGAGTATAATTAATATTTTTATTAATATTTAAATCCATGGTAATTCTTTGTTTAGGAGTCCAGGGGCGGTTCTAATCGATGACTGACAGGACATCCTGTATAACAGTGCATACAGGGAGACTGCAGCTTAGTCACTTAGTAGTGCTGCCCACAGGACTTCTATATGTTGAAAGAGCAGGAATATAAGACATGGACAGACTCCGGGTCTTCAGCCTCTACGATGATGGTGGAAGCGTCCCATCAGGAAATCAGAAGGTTTATTGTAATTTTATTTTATGCTACTTTTCCATTTCATGTTATATAAAAAAAATCCTTATATAGAACTAAAAAAAATCTAAAAAAAACATTTTAATGAAATTGGATGTGCTTTATATCTAACATAAAAAGTTCAACATGTTCTATTGTGAATTTTCTATCCATTCTTCATCATACCCTGTACATTTATAGGTCCATATAATTTTTTGCCAGATCTTATATTTCCATCCATCCAAGCAGAGACGCTGAAGAGGACAATGGATAATATAAAAACAGGACACAAGAAAAGCCAAAGAGTGAACAGCAATAATCCCCCCAAAAAATCCGAGGGGCACAATACATTTGATGCAGCGACTTTCACGTCTCCATAAGAGGGAAAGAAAATTACCGTCGTTCTATAAATCAGCTGTGAGATTTGGGACAAAACGTGACGCAGTCTGTCTGTGAAATAGATGAATTTCATATTGAATCTAGAATAGGAAAGAATTAAAGTAGATTTGATGCTAGACGGATATTGAACTTTCTTCCCGCTTGATGCCAACTCGGGGGTGAGTTTTGCTAACTTTTATTTATCGGGGGAACTGGTGTAATCTTTACTTATTTTAACTTTTTTTGCCTCTTCTGAGTTGACAGAATTCTATCTCTGAGAGCGAATGAACACTTATGTCCACTAGAGAAGCCTGTAAACAGCGGTAAGCATTCAGCAGCCGGGCACAGGACCCTCGCCGAGCTGTCAATATGGTGGCAGGCTGGCATCTGCCAGCAGAGAGAGACAGTTGGCATAACGTGCATCGGGGAATCGGTTGGGGAATGTTAAGAAAAAAACCCTCCCCGATAAAAGCGCGGTCAGACATTTGTTTCCAGGGAGCGGGAGGAAGGCAGATATAGAACGCTCTGGATAAGGCTTCTCACAGTCGGAAAGTCCGCATTAATTATATCCATTGATAAAAAGCGGCTCATAGAGGATGATTAATCAATGTGCTCTGCAGCCACACATGGGAGTGGTAGATAAATACCAGTCCTGGAGATATGGGGGTTTTACTTATGTTTGACCTTATTTCTGAGCAACTTCAGTCACAAAGTGATATTAACATCAGTGATACAGAAATCAATTCTAAGTTACATGGTTCAGCCGTCTTATAAAGTAGGATAAATACCAGTCTAATGTCTCCACAGTGACTGCACCAGCAGAATAGTGAGTGCAGCTCTGGAGTATAATACAGGATGTAACTTAAGATCAGTAATGTAATGTATGTACACAGTGACTGCACCAGCAGAATAGTGAGTGCAGCTCTGGAGTATAATACAGGATGTAACTCAGGATCAGTAATGTAATGTATGTACACAGTGACTGCACCAGCAGAATAGTGAGTGCAGCTCTGGAGTATAATACAGGATGTAACTAAGGATATGTACAATATACTGTATGTAATGTAATATATTAAGAAAGTTTCTCAGTCTTATGTGTGGAATAATACTGTTTATGACATGATGCTCCGCGATTAACCCTTTTCAATAACAATTTACGCTCATTAATTAAAAAGAACAATGTCTTCACATAGGCCATTGCTGAGCCTTCTCACAAGTTTCCATTTCTTGATAAATAGGCGTCTTGAATGGCTTCCAACATTAACTAAGAAGGTTTTGTGTCACCGGAGGGATTGATATGGCATTTTAACGGTTGGGTGGGGAGCACAGAGACTCTTGAATTTTGCTTGTCCCTGCGCTATGTGAAACAGATGGATTGGCAGCAAAGTCTGGCATTGAGGGAAGACGGCTCTGCAGTAACTGCCTCATTGATGATCAAATAAAACTCGGCATTTTACGGCTGCTCAGCAAACATTTTAAGCAAAATCATAAAACTTGAGAAAAAAGATACAACAACAACAACCATTGGTCTTAACAATCACGAGCCCCGTACAGAGGATGCAGCGTGACTCTGCTGCATGACATGAATAGATTATCGAGCACGGCAGTTCATCTCCGATACCCCTCATTCTCGGCACAGTTATGGGGGCCCCCCGCGCCTCCTGCTGTGCACTCTTCCGAGACAGGGGATACGATTTGCCTCTCTCAAACACCCCGCAGGTCTCGAGTTTTTCTCTGCTCGATGGATTTGTGACAGACGCTGGGGCCGCTGGCTTGTTCTGTTCCTCTTCGTGTTATATACACTGCGCGATCACTCATGGAAGAAGGCAAATGAGGGAGAACGAAAAAAAACACAAAAACAGAATTTCTCAGGAGAGGTCTGCAGTGTGGGGCCAAGACGTCTCCTGCGTGGAAGGATCGTCTATGTCGGGAGCTGGGACGCTTCGTGTTGTCTTGTAAAAGATGATGGTTGTTATCATTAGGATTAATATTGGAAGGGATTTTCCACTATTAACAGCTATTACTTATTCTGCCCCCTGAGACCACGATAGATACAATGTAGCGCACTTATCTCTATTCGTTTTCCTGTAGAAGAAGGATAGCAGTAGTAAATCCATAGTACTTGATAGCAGGACGTTTTAGAAACGCGTAGGTGAAGCTCTTATTTCTTACAGTACCGGGAATATCCTGTTTTATATGAATCTACAATAAAGTTGTTGCATATTTTGTATCCAAAAATCATCTGGATTCTCTGCACTGTTGTGAATGTGTTAGAAATGAATTCTGAGCAGAAGCTCCCTCTGGTGGTTGCAGACAGTGCTGAACTATTCAATGAGGATTGGCAATCAGGAATTACAGACTGGCTGGATATAAGGGAGGTTCCCTCCCATCATGGTTGCCGGTGATCAATTGTTCTTGTCTCAACGTTGTTTCCTGGTTCACTTGGAAGCTTGCTGAGTCTTGCCTCTTCTCCTGCTCTCAGATAAGATATTTTCTGTTTTTTGTTTTTGTGCTTACCATTTGCATATTTCTCTGCATGTCTGTGAAGTTAGCCAGGTTTCCCCCCCCCCTCAGGGGGCTTGGGCTCCTCTCGGTTCCTCTGGAGCCACTGTTATTTGTTCATTTGCCTTTTCCAGTTTTTTCAGTGGCTGCGGCTTAGTTTCGTTACACCAGAGAACTAATTTAGGTGGTAGAGATCGTGTGATCTCAGGTGTTTTTGCAATTAGTAGAGTTGGTATTTTTTAGGGGTTTTTTTGGATTGCAGTAAGTGTCCTTCCTATCCTTTTCTGTCTAGGAAGATTGGGCCCCAACGTTTGCTCATACTATTTTCTGTCTGTGTCTGTATTTCCTCTTGTCTAACCGCCATTACATGTTTGGGGGCTTCCTATGTTCTTTGGGGATCTGCTCCGGGGCAGAAAGCTTTCCTCTTTCTATCTTTAGGTGTAGTTATCTCTCAGGCTGTGACGAGGCGTCTAGGACCAACGTAGGAACGCTCCACGGCTGCCTTTAGTTGTGGTGGTTAGTCAGGGTACTGCAATCCAGTAGATTCCAACCTCTCTGGTGTATTGCCATTTTTGCCTGCTCTCCTCAGCTACCAAATCATAACACCGCACCTTCTATTGGAATATGGCAGCACTGGAGGATAATGGTGGCTTCGCGTTTGATTCTTCTCAAATTTTTGGCATCTTTTGCGACCCTGGGGACCACTTGCAACAGAAGTTTTGACAGTTCTGCGATGGCTCCAATAACTGAGAAATTTCAGGAGCTGCGTCCTCCGTAAGATTTGTAATTTTTTTTTCGGAGTCAGATAAATCTCTTTTTTTGGCCCATTTTGCCTAAGGAAAATCATCTGCCTAATAATCCTTAATAAAGGGCGTTACATCCTTCGGCCGCACCCTCCTCATTACACAAATACACATCACCTGATCTGCTTCATCCAATAGGCATCCAGCTTTACACAGCTCGGAAGTGACAAATCTGCATAAAAATCATGATCAGGTCACGATACTCACTGCCTAATAACTCAGCACACAGTGTGGACCGTTATCAAAATGCGATGTCTCTCTGCAGTTAATAAGAGGACGACTTGGAATAAATGATAAAATTGGAATCGAGTTGCAGTACCAGACACGGCCTATGGACTAGAGTGGCGCTGTTTTTGGAAACAAAAAAAAACAGACTCTTTCTTTTGATTGCATACAACCTCTGTGAGAAATGAAACCATCATGCAAATTCTGCAGATATAGTGAGTTTTTTTCTTTTGGGTGAAATTCCCCTTTAATTATCCTTCAGCCGGAAATATTCCCTCCAGTTACTTTTCTGATAGAAGTAACTTTCAAATACAATTAGCTCAGCGTTAATTACTGACCCTTATAGAACATATCAATCCCATCAAATCTCTGCAAAGGGCAATGACACAATAACAATTTGACGGGGGAATTTTGATGCAGAAAGCAAACAGGGATTGCCAGGGAACCATATGGCGCCGGGTTATATCCGAGCATATTTACTAAAGGATACAATGCCTAGAGGCTGCTCATAGTCCATTTGTTTCAGACAAGCTGCTGGTTGCCGCCGTAGCTCAGGTCGTAATGTATTTTTATTTTAATATCGGAGCTCTTTTCATGGCGTAGATCTGCGTCGCAGGAACAGATTATACTATTTAAGGCTCGGAGGCTGCACTTTATAAGAGAATGACAGCAGGATCAACGCTTCAAGAGCCTCCCTCCTCGTGAAGACATTTGTACGTTGTAGAGGAGCTTGGATCGCTATCACTTTTTTCATTTTAAGGGAGTGGTAACATAAATTAACACATCACATCCAAAGTACCAACATCCATGATCAGTGTATTTAGTAACGACATTACCCCAGGCATGGCGTTCGTCATACCCTGGTAATTGTGCACCATCCATCACCATCCTCACCTACTTGCACCCTTTTTAGAGAAATTACAAAAATAGAAAACACAAAATTAAATTAAAAGGCAACTTTACAGTTATGTATAGAAAGAAAAGTACTTTCCTCTTGAATACGACCTAGGAACTGTCCGAATGCTGAATCCATGGATAATGGGATGTAACCCTGCAGTCCGATCGTTATGACGTGAACAGTACTGCAACTTTATCATGTGCTTTATCGTTCATCAGACCTCTGCTTGCTGTGACCGAATAGGGAGAAATGTTACAGACAATAAGCACGGCCTTCTGACCGTTTCCAGCTCACACTGCTGAGGTTGTTACAATGTATCGGCCAGCACAATAAAATGTTTCTAGTGCCCTTCATTCCAATCAGAAAGCTTTTATCTAGACTGATACATTGTAACAAGTCCAACAACTATAGAAGCATAATTAGGACAGAAAAGGTTTGGAACTTGTCAGCTCTCACATTCTCTCCAACCCAGCAGAATTCGTATAAGTATTACTTAATTCTCTGCCTAACCAGCTCTTTATAATGTTAGTTACTTTAATCTATGCTTTAAAAAAAGTATTTATAAGCTCAGTTTTTGTTATGCTACTTAGGCCTTTGACTAGAAGATGAGGTGTTAGAGTCATGCTGAAGCTGTCAAAGAACATTCTAGAAACATAATGACATAAGGAGTTATGGAGATACTATATGTCCTAGCCATACATAGTGTATATTTCCGAGATCCCCAGAACATGGTGAACACCTGCCTGGGTCTCGCCCCATTCTAGCACCCAGGGGTATGCAGATATATAGAATATCTAGTAGAAACCAGGTAGTGAAGGCTTGTTTGGTCCCCATACATATCAGGGGATCAGCAGGATCCTATGGCGCCAGAACCATCACTCTAAGACTGTCCATGAGCTTTCATAGGTTTTGGAGTTTGCAGCTGTATAGGCAATGGAAGGGGATTTAGGTTCAGCCCAGAAAACAGGAGTGACCCAAAGGGGTAAAAGCTAGTGTAAGGCCATGTCATTGCTCTCTCTGTTATGTATGCAGTCCACTTCGACAGTGGGGTAATTAACATGATCCATCTGCGATATCTTTTGTCCTACCACTAGCTGTATTTGCATATCTGACCATTGTATATGTGCAACCATTGTGAATATAGTGTATTGTCTATTGTGTCCTTAAGGAAATTAAATATGTAATCCACAGGTGCATTTCTCAGTTTAACTTTCCATGCTACCGGGGCTGGTTTCTTTATTAACAGGCTGGGTTTATATCTAACAAGGAACTTGTAGCAGTCCTACCAGGCTGACAGTGCTATGTTTCACTGGTGGTAGTGAAAAGGGCCTTTCAGCCTGTCAGGGTTGTGAGCAACTGTGGTGCCATGTCAGTTACTGCATGGACCTGCAACCCCATATATAGCCCTGCAGCCCCCCATACCCTCACATAGCCCTGCAACCCACATATGTACTCCACATAGTCCTGCAACCTCAGGACCCCATATGTACCCCATACCCCACACAGTCCTGCAACCTCACAGCCCTGCATATGTACCCCCATATGTGTGGGAGTTGCAGCTGTGAGAGATCAAGCAGTGCAACCCCCATATGTACCCTCATATATAGCCATGAATACGTACCCCCCACATAGTCCTGCATATGTACCCCATATAGCCCTGCAACCCCAATATGTACCCCCACATATGTACATGCCACATAGTCCTGCATATGGCCCATATAGCCCTGCATTTGTACCCCCATATAGCCCTGTGACTCCACAGCTCTCCATATGTACCCCCACATAGCCCTGCAACCCCCATATATAGCCCTGTATATGTACCCCCTTATATAGCACTGCAACCCCCATATGTACCCCGATATATAGCCATGCATATGTATCCCCACATATGTACCCCATATAGCCCCGCATAGTCCTACATATGCACCCCCACATAGTCCTGCGTATGGCCCATATAGCCCTGCATATGTCCTCCCACATAGCCCTGCATATGTACCCCATATAGCCCCGCATAGTCCTACATATGCACCCCCACATAGCCCTGCATATGTCCTCCCACATAGCCCTGCATATGTACCCCCATATAGCCCTGCATAGTCCTACATATGTACCCCCATATAGCCCCGCATAGTCCTACATATGTACCCCCATATAGCCCCGCAAAGTCCTACATATGTACCCCCATATAGTCCTGCAACCCAAAACAAAAGATTTTTTAAACGAAAAGTAGAAATAAATGGTGACAAAGTTGTACATACCCTTTAAGAGCGACGCTTTGCCATGAAAGCAAACAGTTTATAATGAATAAAAGAGGTGGATGAGAACTATTGAAAGTCTCCATCTCTTCCCAGAAATGTTTTATTCCAGACTCTTAGAGAGGACATTTTGCTTCTTTACACAAAGACTAATCTGACCCAAACTTGCTTGACTTGAGCTGCAAACTGTCAAGTGTTTTCAGAGTCAGTAATTGCTTTGCCTTTGATGACTGGAAGTGCAAAGAGTCTGAGTCTCCCAGGAGGTGCGAGGTTAAAGAATTCTCCACTGTGCCTCATTTACAGATGATTGTACAGTAGGAGTTAATATTAGGAAGTTATAAATTGGTGCACCCCCCAAAAAATAATTTCTAAATGGATCATATCTTAAGAAACGTATGCAGATAATCAAAAACTATAGGGGGCATCTAAAGGAAAGAGACCACATTGTATCCCTTGTTTCAGCTGCACCTGATACTGAAAGTACTGTTTGTGTAACATTCAGAAAGTTCCCAAAGCTGCATTATATTATAGAAGTATGCAGGGCCAGTTTTAGACAAAGTGGGGCCCTAGGCAGAAGTTTAAAGTGGGGCCTCAAATGCTCACATATTGCACCGTCACACAGAAACATTTCTGTTGTATTTACATGCGCTGAGTTCAGGCCGCTAAGGCATCTTTCACACATCAGTTTTTTGCAATCAGGCACAATCCGTCCAATTTTTAAAAAGACGGATCTGGCATAGATTGTAAAAAATTGATGCAACGGATCAGGGTTTTAGCTGGATCCGTCGTCAACTTTTGAACCCTAGGAAATGCAGTGAGCATGCCTGGAACCAGGAGAGAGAGAGAGAGAAAGAGAGAGACCTTGGTTTTAGGCTTCCAGACATGCGTAGAAGAAAACGGAGACTGTTGGCCAGATCAGTCCTATGCCTGATCCGGCACCCATAGACTTCTATTGTATGACCAAGCCTGACGTGCCGCTTCAGGCGCTGTCTGTTGTTTCCGGCAGAAAAAAAAACCTTACATGATGCATCCTGTCCAGCCGCCAGAATTAAAATCTATGACGGATCCTGCAGAAAATGGACGAAACGCAAAGACATGCGGCGCGATCCTGCGCTAATGCATGTCAATGAGAAAAAAACGGATCCGGCGGTAAAAAAAATGGATCCGTTTTTTTCAAAAAATGCCGGCTCGCGCCTGAAGGCGAAAAACTGATGTGGGAAACAGGCCTAAATGAGCGAGATCAACAATATGAAGTCGTTTGACGCTTGTTTCCCGGCCTCTTTAGGGTAGGTGCACACGTTCAGTAATTGGTAGCGCTTTGGACGCAGCACATGTCCGCAGCATCCAAAGCTCTGCCGGCTATTGAACGCAGGTGATTCCGCATGTGTTATTGAACCGTGTGGATTCACCGTGTCCAATAAATTATACAGGTGAGGTGATATTTACAGTATCTTGTGGTGGCTCGCGTCTCCGCAAGATAAATAGACATGCTGTGGTTTGGAGAGATGTGCTGCATGTCCGTCTCCGCGGCTGTTTCAGCATGCATAGGGGGCATGGGATGTCTTGAAATCCCATCCACTATGCTGTAACATCTGGGCTCTGCGGGTTGGACGCTGCACAAGTACACAGCGTCCAACCGCAGCGATTACTGATCATCTGAACATCCCTTACTGCGGCTGAGGAAGGATGATTGTTACAGATAGTCCTCGATAATGTGTAATGCAGGTCTCATATAGTAAAATGCACTCCCCATGGTCCTTGAGAGAATATAAAGCAGCCCCCCTCAGAGTATAATGCAGCCCTGTATACTGCAGACCCCTCAGAGTATAATGTGGCCCCCCCTCAGAGTATACTGCAGCCTCCCTCATAGAGTATAATGTAGTCCCCTCATAGAACATAATGCAGCCGCCTCAGAGTATAATGCAGCATCCTCAGAATATAATGCAGCCCCCACATACACACAGTATAATGCAGCACCCCAGAGTATAAAGCAGCCCCTCAAACAGTATAATTTAGACCCTCCCCCACAAACACACACAGTTTAGTGCAGCCCCACACACAGTATAATGCAGCCTCCACACACAGTTTGATGAAGCACCCCACACAGTATAGTGTAGCCCCAACACACAGTATAGTGCAGCCCCAACCCACAGTATAGTGCACTCCCAACACACAGTACAGTGTAGCTCCAACACACAGTATAGTGCAGCCCCCCCACATACACAGTATAGAGCATTCCCCCCCCACACACAGAATAATGTAGCCTCCACACACAGTATAATGCAGCCCCCCACACAGAATAATGCAGCCCCCCTACAAACAGTATAATGTAGCCCCCCCACACACACAGTATAGTGCAGTTCCCCACACACAGTATAATGAGCCCCATAGCGGCCACTGGCTGGGGGCCCCTAGAGGAGCGGGGGATCTAGGCAGCTGCCTGGTCTGCCTGCCCCTAACGACGGCCCTGGAAGTATGATGAGAAGTGCTGAAACATTTCAAGATACTTTGTGTTACCATTTTCATGATCTCTACTTGCTGTCAAGTGAATGGGAATGTTATTACTTACAATCATTAAAAAAAAATTTCTTCAAAAACTTTTTACATCTTAAGGATTGTTACAGTTGTGTTCAGACTATATATTCCTCTGTGAGCTGCAGTCATCAGCAGAACAGATCTCTATCCTGTCCTGATAGTTTGCTATAATGTATCGGCGCTCACAAAGCCTGGTCTAGACTGGATGCAGTTGTAACAAACTCTCCTTATTGGGTCTGAACACGTTTATAGTCTGCGGATACAAACAAGACTGTTCTCGTTCACTAGCAGCAAGCAGAGATCTTGAAAATCGTGAGTATTGCAGCATTTCAGCGCACTTGGTTACTTTCTAAGAGCATTTACACAGGCCTTCATATTATGGTTCATTTCCCAATAATCGGCCGGAGTGAACAGATTGCCGATCACCTGATGAAAGAGCAAAACGTTTATTCGTCTGGTGAAATTATTTTATACTTTCATAAAAAAATTATCATTCTCGGCAGCACATCATGCTCTATAAATTGTACACGTGCTGCCGAGAACAATGACAGCAGATCGACACAGACTAATCGACTGCAGATCTAGTTTGATTGTTCTGTGTACATTGAAAGTACGGTCGGTCTGTCTAAACCTTCTATAAAACAACCGCCGATCGGTTTAACTAACACGATTGTTCACATGTTCAGTATTTTACATCAGTATTTGCCAGGCAAAATCAGGAGAGGAACAATCAGAGGAAAAGTATAATAGAAACACGTCACCACTTCTGTATTTATCACCATCTCCTGGTTTTCGCTTACAAATATTGATGTAAAATACTGACCAAATACTAAATGTGGACTTAACACTTGTTTCACCCAATTTTTCAGAGTCGCTGGTGAATATTATTTCTCCTTTCTATTCTATTTTAATTCTAGTTTATTTATTTATTATTATTTTACGCTATGAAAATAAACAAATAAAGAATTTACAAAAGAGGAAAACATGAGGATCGATGTGCTAATTATTCTCAAAAATGTAGCAAAAATTAATCTCAAATCTGATAAATTATTTAGATAACGAAGTCGCTCATTATCAGTCATTTTCGATACCTCTGCTTGATTTCTGTGTATGGAAACATGATTTCCTCCAGGGAGAGTCTCAAAACCTGCCCTAATCTAATTCTGCTCACACAGCTGTGGGCTGTTACAGTGTGTCAGTGTAGGAGAAAGCATCGTACATCATTCTCCTGTCCAGAACCTCTGACTGGTAATCTTACCTGATACCTGCACCGATACATTTTGGTCAGTCAGGAGAGTATTTCTGCTCCTGAAAATAAAGGAAAATGTTTCAGTTTGATTTCTGATCTCCATGACCCTCCGCAGACGCCGAACATTTCATTCTTCAGGGCTGCTGGTTTGATGCAGGTAAATTCCTCAGAAACAGCAGTTTTGTTCCGACCATATGTCGGCGCGTTGTAAAAGGCGTCACTTTTACCAGAGTCAGCGCCGCTTTCCTGCTTTAGTGTGTGATTCCAAAATAAAGACAGAACGGAAATGCAACGTTCCAAACCGTCACACAAATGGAACATGCGAGAAAGACATAATCCTTCCCACTATGTCAGGGAAAAATACTATTATATGTTACATTATGTACAAACAGAAACACATGAGCCATGAACAACCCTGTAGGGACATTGTTCACACCACCAGAAGGCTGAAAACATAAAAAAGCACAGTAAAACCAAAAAATACTCTAGTAAAAAAATAACAGTAAACAGCAAGTGCTAATAAAAAAGATGGAAAAACACAGGGTATTTGGTTGGTACATTTTTTTTTTGCAAAAAAGGTATATTAAGCCGCTCTACCAAACGTCAAGGTATACCCTGACTAATGTATGTAATCCCTATCTGATGTATTTAAAAACCTCTGAAGGGTCTCCTGACAGAGTAGACTTGGAGGGGCTTTCATGAGAGGCTCATAAGGATAATGTAGGCATCTAATGAAGCTTTCTGATTAAGGTCACTTGAAAATTATTTTTATTTCTTCTGAAAAGTATTTTTGATTCAATTAATATAGGGGCTGCTGGAGAATGCAGGACATGCTGAAATTTGTGGTTCGCCAGAAATCGCAGAACTGCATTGAAAGGGCTTGTAAAGTCTTTTTAAATACATTTTATTGAAACAGCAACAAGCAGCCCAATAAGTGACACACCACTGGAGTCAGGCTCTCTGCCCCTATATCATGCTGCTCTCAGATACCATAACAAAACGCTGTTGACAGATTCCCTTTAACATATCTATTGTAAGGAAAACATCCAATAATTCAGGAATCTGTCTGATCAGGGATACTCCAAAATGACTGAGCAGTAGGACTGGACCATCGGCCAGAATCTTGGCTTGGCACATTACCTACCCTATGGATTGCAGTTACTGTAGCAGTACAGCATTAGTTGATCCACGGTATACCACACTTTTTAATATACAGCACCACAATGTCTTCACTATGAATCCATTCCAGGAATTGCTCATCCCAATCCTCCTGGTTCATGGACTAAACACTTGAACTACATTTATGTATTGCTAGACAAAAATCAATAAAAATCAATAAAAAAAAAGCCTGTTTTTCCCAGATTCACTTTTTAAACCTTCTCTCAACTTCTTGAAAGCATAACTGGTTTCTATGACTCCAGCCTTCACCCTTTTAATTTGGAACAGATGGGAACTCAACCTAAATCAAATATTCTCTATTCTTGATTGGTAAAAAGCATTTAAATGGACAACATTCATTTAAAGGGGTCAAAACACTGGAAAATGTAATCGAAAATCACGCTATGATGATATCTCATCCCCTCCCATAACATAAAAATAGATTAAAGCTTTCGAGACCCCTGCTGGACGAGATGTGGCCTAAAGAGAACTTACATCCATTAATGATGGAATTGCCCAGTGGTTTACGCCTACCGGATAAATCTGATTAACCTAATTGTATAGATCTGTCCAACCTAACAGCCCTCACTATCTGCTTTCTGAAAACAGATCTCATTCAATCTCACTTCAAAGTTAATACTTGACACCTTATTTTTGTATTTATTTATTATTTTTATATTTTTATATATTTTATTTCATTCACTCAACCATTTCTAGGTGATTCGTTAATTTTTATTAGAATATTTCTAGACATTGAACCTCTGGTGGATCCCATTATATTGTTATGTATCTTATATATATATATATATATATGATATTTGTATGAGCATTGTAATATAACGTATCATTTATCATTGAAGAATCATGCCATGGAGTATTAATAACTGATCTGTAGCAGCGAAACGTCCAGACTTCTGGGAAGGGACGTAGTACTGGATTCTGAAGTCTCAGCGTTTTTTGACTTCATGAAAAATCAGCCATAGGAGGTATCTAGATACGCGTGCTTGTTTCTATCTTCGGGTTGTCTGCAAATGGCCAGTGTGAACTTGCTTCTACACGTTGCATGTACACAATCTTATACTCCAGTTCATTTCTTTAAGTTTTGCTTTAGGTTCTTGCATTCTGTGCGCTCAAGGATGCACGGAATGTATCTTTCTTTGAGCTCAGCATTACGTTAATAGCTTCCCGTAGCTGGGCGTCCACAGTTGCGCCCCGGTCCTGTTCAGCTGGAGGTCATTTTTGACACATGGAAAGGTTTTAATACAAGAGCCTAGGACTGTCCTGACTGGGTACACCTTGTCACTGCTTTTACACTTTTTTTTATCAAAAACAGCGTTTACTAAGTACCCTATGTTATTTATGTATTCATATGCACTATTGCTTTTTACTACTTTTATATTCATTTTGTTTCTATGTCAGGTTTTGTATGCGTGGTGGTAATAGTCAAGGTGTAATCCTGAAGAAGGGATGATCCCAGAGACACATCTATACGAATCTGCATATTTTTATTTTATTTATTGGCACTTTTATGGAGAATTATTAAGAAGATTGGAGATGACTGATGTTTCTCTTCTATAAACTCAACTATGCTGGAGACCTAAGGTCAGGTTCAATTAAAGCTCCCCGAGAGGTAGGAGGATGCTGGTCTGGTTCCCACCGATCATAATAAGTGAAGACCTTTATAAACATGTATAGGGTTGATGGACACCTTCATTGTGGATCCAGTGGGCTGGCGCTTCCTTTAGTCCTTGTGTTTAAGCTAGTAATTTCTAGGTGTCTCGGTTGCACTGTGCATGGAAGCCTGGCAGCTCTTAGTTTAGTAGATCCGAGGTGTTGCCCTGGCCTTCACCTGTTAACCTCTGTACAGGAATCCATGGGCTGGGGCCACAAAGTCAACTGCTGACTGGCGGCAAGAAGGATTGTGGAGCGGGTTCGATACTAAGAGGTCACATCAGAGACAAAATCAAAAAAAGAGCAAGTGGTCAAAATAGAAGCTAAGGTCAGAAAATGGAATAAATCAGGAAGACACAGCAAGAAACGGGGCTATAGACCAGGTAAGCAGGACTTATTGACTGGCAGTGTGGTAGGTTTGCACAGCTCTCAGGATCATTAATCAAAACCAGACGAGGATTAACCCCGTAGCTCAATGATACCGTGGCCCCCAAAAAACAGGAATCATCAACAAGAACGGTGCAGCCGCTAAAGTGAAAACAGGACCTGGCACAGATGTTACACAAGGTCATGGACGCTTACCCCCTCTCCGATTATAAGAGATACTATTAATTTCATTAATATTTTCTGCAAACTAGAAATGTTCTTATATAACAAAGACTTTTAAAGAAATATTGTTAATTTTAGAAACGTTTTCTCAACAGCTTAAATTTGGCCATATTGTGCATAGTGATCATGACGAAACAGTCATCAGGGTCCCTCCCCGGGCTCTAATTTAGTGCAAAAATATAAATTTACATGGTCATTTTCATCCCGGCCCTGCCTATTGTAGGTCATCAGACGAGGTACCGTTTGGCTTCCCTTCTTCAGAGCTGGAAATCCAAACGGCTTAGGCGATAATGTGCTTGGCGCAGGTTCGCTACCAGCGAGGATCAATGCGCTTGTTGTTTGGAAATGGTTATTGGCTGGAAGACCTCAGTGGAAATGTGTCCTGGCAGGAGGACTGATGACGGGTACAGTCCTCACAGATCTCCACAGCATCCCATTATATGGGCACAGAACCCTCCCAGCTCTGCTATGTTTTATTAAAGACCTTCTAGTTCTCAAATTTATTGGATTTCATATCTATAAGTATAAGTTATAAAGCAAGAATCTAACGCAGCGGGGCACAGGAGGAAGAGACTGCACACAGTGACTGCACAGGAGGAAGAGACTGCACACAGTGTCTGCAAAGGAGGAAGAAAGAGCACACAGTGTCTGCAAAGGAGGAAGAAAGAGCGCACAGTGACTGCACAGGAGGAAGAGACTTCACACAGTGACTGCACAGGAGGAAGAGACTGAGCACACAGTGACTGCACAGGAGGAAGAGACTGAGCACACAGTGCACAGGAGGAAGAGACTGAGCACACAGTGACTGCACAGGAGGAAGAGACTGCACACAGGGACTGCACAAGAGGAAGAAAGAGCACACAGGGACTGCACAGGAGGAAGAAAGAGCGCACAGTGACTGCACAGGAGGAAGAGACTACACAGTGTCTGCACAGGAGGAAGAAAGAGCACACAGTGACTGCACAGGAGGAACAGACTTAGCACACAGTGACTGCACAGGAGGAAGAGACTGAGCACAGCGACTGCACAGGAGGAAGAAACTGAGCACACAGTGACTGCACAGGAGGAAGAGACTGCACAGGAGGAAGAAAGAGCACACAGTGACTGCACAGGAGGAAGAGACTGCACACAGGGACTGCACAGGAGGAAGAGACTGAGGACAGTGACTGCACAGGAGGAAGAGACTGCACACAGTGTCTGCACGGGAGGAAGAAAGAGCACACAGTGACTGCACAGGAAGAAGAGACTGAGCACACAGTGACTGCACAGGAGGAAGAGACTGCACAGTGTCTGCACAGGAGGAAGAAAGAGCACACAGTGACTGCACAGGAGGAAGAGACTGCACACAGTGACTGCACAGGAGGAAGAGATTGCACACAGGGACTGCACAGGAGGAAGAGACTGCGCACACAGTGACTGCACAGGAGCACCTGCATGGGAGGAAGAGACTACAAATTGAGCTTAAAAAAGTGAGGGACACAGATGAGTTTTTCTACCTGGAGGACTGCCTTACACTGTTTGGCCAGATGACTGCCCCCGCTGAATCTTAGTCTGTATCCAAATGCAATGCGCTGTATTGTGAATGCAGCTCTGGCTGTGACTGGAGTACAAGAATATGTATAAGTCAAGATCAATGGATTGTGTAACACACCCTGAATGATGACGATATTGGGGGCTGCGTGAGCTGAGACCCACAAATGTTGAGCACTGATATCACATCCTGTGACTCCGCCATGTAGGAGCACGATGGGTTAGATCCTCCGATATTGAGTTCAGCCTCATGAACGTCACTGCCCCCTGTACCTAGATCAGGTCTATTTCCGGGGTTCAGCCTGATGAACGTCACTGCCCCCTGTACCTCGATCAGGTCTATTTCCGGGGTTCAGCCTGATGAACGTCACTGCCCCCTGTACCTCGATCAGGTCTATTTCCGGCCGATGAGCGGGTGGCGGCTCCGCGCTGCCTCCTGAACGCTCAGAACTGTATTTCACACTATTCACTAGAGATTTAACCAGAGGAGACACCTTGTTGGCGGCGATGCCAGGGAGAATTATTGCATAAAAGCCCAGATCTGATCTGCAACAGGAATTGAAATGTCTCCTGACCCCTCACTATGGCGCCCCCGCCTCTTTGGATCTCAAGTGAGATTTTTCCCACCCCCCAATTTTCTTTCACCAGGAGACTCGTTCCTGTAAATCTCTGCACCTGTCACTTTCCCTTTACTTCCCCTCGCCCTCCGCGCTCCGCTTTCTGGGTCAGCAATCCTTTTTCCGTAGGCTTAATCTGTGCTGACAAAGCATCCACAATTTCACAGATTTTCCCTCTGATGATATTCAGAACGTCAAGATCTCCGTTCAAAATGGAGTCCGGGAAGACAGGTGAAGAAAATGTAACCGCCAAGGCGAGTGATGCTCCTAATTACGGGGGGGGGGGGGGGAAAAAGTCGCCTTTTTGAGATAAATGCGATTTAACTAACGAGCCTTTTACTGGCAGCGCTGCAGATGGGCAGACGCTGGTGGGAGAGAACATAAAAGTATGTGCGCCTTCAGAAAACACAAGGCTGTCAGTGTCTCTGAGAAATGCATTTCCTTTCTCTGCACCACTTCTAATAATAACAGGTTTTTTTCATATCCAAGTGTTGAGCGTGCACGGAATAGCATCCAGGCTGGCGGGGCGGCGGAGGAGACTGCCGTGATCACTGTCTAGAGGAAACTTCTGCAACTTTACTTTTTCTTCTTTTTTAGATAGAAACGCAAAGAATTATAGGAGGATGCAAGAGCTCCCCCTAGTGGTGGCAGATGGTAGCCAGGATTTTATCATGACATTCTATGGCCCCGATTCTTCAAGGCTGACATTAAGGGAACGCTGGAGTATGATGCGCCAAATTCATTGACCTTATTAATGAATCGTTCAGTTACCATAAGCCAACGTTACACTGTATTCCAGTAATGCACTGGAGTAGATTTATGCCATAATGCATTCCACTTTTTTTTTTGCCATTAATAATGATTGGATGGCCGCTGTCAACTTCCCGGAGAACCTTTGTCCTCTATTTTATTATTTTATTATATTGAGACTGGCATAAAAATGCCCAAAGTCTCAAAAAGTCCAAAACTACAAGTTGGGGAGAATTTTGTGACATTCCAAGGAGTTTTACGACATAAATCTGATAAAGTGTTTGATAAGTCGAGGTCTATAGCTCCAGTGTATGACCAGAAGGTCAATAATTGCAATCAATAATATTAATGTTTAATTAAAAAAATAAATAAAGGGGTTGTCTGTCTGTTCTACACTGTACAGTCATGGCCAAAAGTTTTGAGAATGACACAAATATTAATTTTTACAAAGTCTACTGCTTCACTTTTTCTAATGGCAATTTGCATATACTCCAGAATGTTATAAAGAGTGATCAGCTTAACAGCAATTACTTGCAAAGTCAATATTTAGCTAGAAAATGAACTTTATCCCCCAAAACACATTTCAACATCATTGCAGCCCTGCCTTAAAAGGACCAGCTAACCTCTTTTCAGTGATTGCTCCATTAACACGGGTGTGGGTGTTGATGAGGACATGGCTGGAGATCAATCTGTCATGATTAAGTAAGAATGACACCACTGGACACTTTAAAAGGAGGCTGGTGCTTGGCATCATTATTTCTCTTCTGTTAACCATGGTTATCTCTAAAGAAACACGTGCAGTCATCATTGCAATGCACAAAAATGGCCTAACAGGGAAGAGTATCGCAGCTAGAAAGATTGCACCTCAGTCAACAATCTATCGCATCATCAAGAACTTCAAGGAGAGAGGTTCCATTGTTGCCAAAAAGGCTCCAGGGCGCCCAAGAAAGACCAGCAAGCGCCAGGACCGTCTCTTAAAAGTGTTTCAGCTGCGGGATCGGGCTACCAGCAGTGCAGAGCTTGCTCAGGAATGGCAGCAGGCAGGTGTGAGTGCATCTGCACGCACTGTGAGGCGGAGACTCTTGGAGCAAGGCCTGGTCTCAAGGAGGGCAGCAAAGAAGCCACTTCTCTCCAGAAAAAACATCATGGACAGACTGATATTCTGCAAAAGGTACAGGCAGTGGACTGCTGAGGACTGGGGTAAAGTTATTTTCTCTGATGAATCCCCTTTTCGATTGTTTGGGACATCAGGAAAACGCCTCATTCGGAGAAGACAAGGTGAGCGCTACCACCAGTCTTGTCTCATGCCAACTGTTAAGCATCCTGAAACCATTCATGTGTGGGGTTGCTTCTCAGCCAAGGGAATCGGCTCTCTCACAGTCTTGCCTAAAAACACAGCCATGAATAAAGAATGGTACCAGAATGTCCTCCAAGAGCAACTTCTCCCAACCCTCCAAGAGCAGTTTGGCGATCAACAATGCCTTTTCTAGCATGATGGAGCACCTTGCCATAAAGCAAAGGTGATAACTAAATGGCTCAGGGAACAAAACAAAGAGATTTTGGGTCCATGGCCTGGAAACTCCCCAGATCTTAATCCCATTGAGAACTTGTGGTCAATCATCAAGAGACGGGTGGACAAACAAAAACCTAAAAATTCAGACAAAATGAAAGCATTGATTGTGCAAGAATGGACTGGTATCAGTCAGGGTTTGGTCCAGAAGTTGATTGAGAGCATGCCAGGGAGAATTGCAGAGGTCCTGGAGAAGAAGGGTCAACACTGCAAATATTGACTTGCTGCATTAACTCATTCTAACTGTCAATATAAGCTTTTCTTACTCATATGTTTGAAATTATTATATTTATGTCTGTGATAAAAACATCTGTCAAACACACATGAAAACCAGAGGGCAGCAGATCATGTGAAAATATAATATTTGTGTCATTCTCAAAACTTTTGGCCATGACTGTACTATTGCTTTTTTGATATATATATATATATTTCCATTTTCTAAGACTTTTGTTGCAGAATTGCTGGGATTCCACACTTAAATATACAACCGCATTATTTGCACGCATTTTTTCCATCTCTCCATAGAAGTCTATAGGAAAAGAAAAACAGCACAATATGCACAGCTCCACAGCTTCTTTAGATACATAGTAAGATTCAATCTTCAGGAATTCCAATGCACTTCGCGTTAAAGGGAATCTGTCAGTAGGACACAGTGTGTGTGCCGGGGTTTGATCTTTTGTATTGTAGTAGGACACAACCATCCTGAGTTGTCTATATGGGCATGTACTGTAGGTCATAGGAAGCTGAATGAAATTATACCCTGATATCTGCAATCGAATGTTTTATTCCAGATCAAGCAACTTCTTAATATGTAAATGAGCTGTTAAGATCTATGGGCCGGATATAGATCTCCCCAAGAATCTGCCTCCAGAGATTATTGTAAATGAAAAGAGGCATTACCAGTGTGAGGCATGTAATGACTGGCAGTCTGCTCTCCTGGTCTGCAGGGAAAAATGGCATTAATGTATATAAATAAGAATAGCCTGCTGATGCATTTTGGCTGCTACAAGTGTTCTGAGGACAGAAGGCATGAAAGTCACCAACGCTCCACTCTACTGACTCCATAACCGCAGAGTGCAGACCTCCTTGGGTATAACATTAGCACAAACACTGCGCCCCCGCCAGGAGCTTCATGGCCGAGCAGTTGCATGCAGACATATCACCAAGCACAATGTCGAGTGTCGGATTGTGTGGTGTAAAGCTGCCACCACTGGACTCTGGAGCAGAGGAAACGTGTTCTGTAGAGTGACGGATCACACTTCTCTGGCGTCTGATGGAGGAGCCTAGGTTTGGTGAATGCCAGGAGAACATTACCCCCTGGCTGCATTATTCCCATTATACGGTTTGGCGGAGAAGGGATAATGCCATGGGTGGTTTTGAGGGGTCGGCCTTGACCCTTGAGCCCTCCATATACATTAGATAGCTATCTCTTTAGCATCCATTCTCGGCCGAGTGTTCATGTGTTCTGTCTAGACTGCTCTACTTATCACCTGGAGAACACAAGTATCAACCATCAGAAGTCTTACGTGTCAGATCCTTCTTCCCCTGACATCATCGGTTGGGGGACATTGGGGAGACCCCCATATAGATATTAGACTGTCTGATACTGCTTCCAACTTTGTAGGAACAGTCTGGGGACGGCTCTTTTCTATACCCCATGTCTGTGCTCATGTGCCCAAAGCCAGGTCCATAATGACATGGATGGAGAATTTTGGTGTGTGCAAACTAGACATGCACAGAGCCCAGACCTCAATCCAAACCAATAATTTTTGGGAAGAATTTGAAGCCATGCCCATAGGATAGACCCATAGGTCCAACATTAGTGTCTGACCTCTTCTGGATGAAGGGGCAAAAATTCCCACAATTGCCTCCAAACTCTTGTACAACAGCCAGAGACGACGTTATATCTGCAAAGGGTCCAAGTCTAAAATAATGCATATAGATATAGAATAGGAGGGAGAAAAAATCCTCTGGGGGGATGTGTAGGGGGCACAAGACTTTAGTCCTCATAATGTCATTTTAAGGCACATCATGAAGTTCCCAAATACTCAACCTTCTTTCCAATCTTTTACTTTGGTGATGTATGCAGCCACTGCTAGATGAAATGTTGGGTATCACGTTGGAGGCATGTATGGTCGTATACGACTGTCCCTGACTGTCCCTGACTGGCGCTGGGCAGGATTTGTCTGGTAATGTGATATACAATATGGCACTACCACTTGGCGCTTGTGCACTTTGGGGCAATGTATTTTTACAGTTAACTCTATAAGCTTTAGTTATTGTCTGGGGTGGCACATTGCAGTGTACTGCTCTCATCGTTCCGGTGTGAACTCTGACTAATAGACGTACCATTAATCTCCAATATTCTTGATATCTGAATGTTAGTGTTATCTATTAACGACGTGATTGGTAAGGCGCTGCGCCAGTCCGGCCTCTTAATCCCACGTAACATGAACACTGCAAACGGTTAATTTAAAGCTCTACGACCAGCGCGCGTTCAGCGCAGACAATATTTATTAACTGCGTCAGGAGCAGATCCGAAATCCTTCATCGTCTGTATTAAATATGTCACGTTAATGAAATATACATGACACTGACTAAATATTTTACGGCAGTAAATGAATTGCGCCCTGAACAGGACTCGGCCGCGTTTGAAGATCGCTTCATTAAATCTAAGTGGAGTGGAGAGGTGCGGGGAGAAGTCAGACGTCGGCTGCAGACATGATACTCGACAGGAAGGATTTGTATATTCCGCTTGTTCCTGACAAGTATTGCAGAAATTACCAAGTCACTTCAATTCTATTTGAAGTCAATAAAGTTCTCTGGTAAAATGTAAGTGCAGACTACAGTCAGTGTGCGCTGCCGCCATTCATCGTCTCCTTGATCAAATGGAGTGAGCTGAAAGGGGGATTAAAAAGAAAGACTGTTTAGCTAGTTAAAAAGAGTGAAGTAATCTAAAATCCATCATTTGCCTCATCAGAGTCTTTAGACTGTTGTTCTATCTTTCCCTCATGCTTTACACTGCAGCTTTGCTTTTTTCATCTTGACAGTACAAACCCAGCAGGTCTGTATATGAAGAGATGATTCTCATGACATTCAGAAAGATATTAAACCACAAGTAACTAAACCCCCAAAGACAAAAAATAGATCACCAGGAAACATCTGCTGATAGCCAAAGGGGAGGAGCATTTATGAGTGGGTGGATCTTCAATCAAGACTGACTGCTAGCAAGTGCATTTAGAGACAGGCCTGTGGCTGCAATGAGGACCATGCAGAATCAATCCAATTGATGTTAGCCCCATTTTCCTTCCTATACAATGAGGAGAACAAGGTCACTACATTCAAAATTTGGGATTTTAGCAATCAAAGTATTTGGCACCTATTGAGATATCACCCACCCAGCATAAAAAAGTTATCAGTTTTCCTTGGGGGCGTGTACTTCTTCTCCCTGTATGAGTTTGCCAATCACAAGCAGGCAGCAATACAGCAGAAGAAACACACGCCCCCACTATAGCTTAGGTTTCCGAGTGTGTGAGATGTAATGATACAGCTCTGATCTCCTGGTCTAACCTCCAGCATGAGTCAGTATGTGGGGAAAGGGCAGAACAGCTGATTTTAGCTAAGTCACATTACAAATCCTTTTGTCAGCTCTTCTCCTCTCATAGCACTGTCACCTCTGATGTACTGCCCGTCTACCACACTGTCTGTCCAGAGATGAGTCACACTTATGTCTATTGTGCTCAGCCAATGGTACATAATCATAAAGGAACCTGGTGACTAGTCAATAGACATGTAATATATGTATCACAAGGTTTGTAAATCACAAAAAGTTAACCCAACTTACCCATAAAAAATGGCAGTGTTCACTTGTCTCCCTGCTGGCCCCTTGACGCGCGTTTCACGTGACAGCTTTTTCAAAAGGGGAATTGTGTATTGTGCCATGTCTCGGGGGTTTAAATAGGGATAAGACCATGGATACTGGTACATGCGGCGCACGTGTAAGGGGGACGACGAGACAGCAGGTACCTATGTCCGGAACTAGAGAGGCTGCATCCACTGCTCCCGGGGGGAAGCATTAGTAAGGCAGACCTTCCCCTGCTGCTTGAGGGAAGCGCTAGTGACGCGCAGCATCCTGCTGACTGAGGGGGGGCGGAGAAAGAAAAAAGAAGTGCGCGCAGGGGAGCAATTGGGGGCAAACTGAGGGCAGCGCACAGTCAAGTGAGCGGTACGCTCGGCTCCCCGTCCCTACACAGAGTACCGATGCTTTGACAGGCCGGGCTGCAGCAGACCAGAAGGACAGGGGACTGCTGTGTGGAGGGAAGCAGTGTGCCCAGCAGCAATCAAGAGATAGGGACCGCTGCAGAGTGTGCAGAGCCATATGTGTGGAGCGCCCACCAGGGCAGTGGGATACCCGGGCTGGGTCAGACAGTTATTAAAGGGGAAGGGTCACGGCAGCAGTGACCTGGTCCGTGGCCCTGGACGTCCAATAAAAAGGGGATGACGAAAAAGGAAAAATAAAGTTTATAAAAGATTAAGTGTTCATGACGCCACCCGTGGTACTCGGCCAGGATAGCCGACGCTGCAATGCAGATCCTCTGGGATGATGTTGGGGCAGCAGAGATGGTTAAGCTCTCCACAGGTAGAGCTGTGTCCCAGGGCAGTTGGGATGTTAAAAATGATGGTAGTGGCTGTTGTGGTGAGAGTGGTGCAGGGCAGGTGAGAAGTGAATGACTCAGAGAACACAGCAGGATGCAGTTTCCAATGCTTTACTCACAGTTCACTTGTGCACAGATAACCGCTTAGTGCCATGTCCTCCAGGTTCCAGCAAACTCCCAGGTAGATTGGGCTGCACTTTTCCTGGACTCCCATCAGTGTGTACTCTCCTGGCCATCTCACCGCACTGGCTTCCGCCCTCCTGCCCAGCACCTACACAAACAGTGTCCCAAGCCAGCAGCCGCGGACCTTGTCGGGCGATGTCCTCTGAGTCCCCTTGCTCCTATATGGCTGCCTTTTTGGCGATTAATTGTGGATGTGGCCTACAGATGCCCCTGCCTCCGGCTTGGTAGCTGAGTCTTGCAGTCCTCCACTAGTCTTGGGGGCCGGTTCCCCTACTGCGAACTGGTCCCTCCACCATGCCAGTGGATACGGGCCCCATGGATGGATTCTTCACTATCCATGTCCCTAGGACTCCTTCTGTCCTTCCAGGAGCTTCCTTCTGCCTCTCCCTCTGTCATCTGGGGACAAGCTCCTCACAGCTTGAGCTCCCCCTATGCTCTGCCCCAATCTCTCTGCTCACTCCCACCTTCTAAACTCCTCCCCTTTTTCCTACCTTCTCCACCCACTCCCCAACACCTTTTCCTAGCCAGCCTGAGATGAGGCCATCCTCCCTTAGGGTACGCCCTGGTGCCCTGACTAAACTAGTGTGTGTTGGGTGTAAGTGTTAGAGTCCTGGGTAGTGCTCCCTCCTTACCTGAGAGTGGGATACCACACCTCTGGGTGAGGTGCAGTACCTTTGTGGCGACTGGACCCTCAGGGGTGCTACATGTGCGCAGCAGCAGCCAGAAAGTAAAGTGCTCTGTCCAGGGAGCATCAGCATTACACAGGCCTGCGTCTGTACAGCAGCCCCGCCGCCAGCAGCGGGGGCCAGAGTGCGAGAGGGACGTGCAGTGTGTGCCTGGTGGCTAATCAAGAGAAAGGCACAGCACGCTAAGTGTCCGTGAGTACTGCACACGCGCCACATAAGAGGGACCGCATACGAGACTGACACTTGCATCTTGACTTTGATAGCGAATATTTGCCCAGACACTTGTGACCTGACTTCACCTGGAATACAGTTGCAGAGCCACGTTGGGCTCATACAGGACAGTGGCCCATACCCTTGTCAGCCACTGCAGTATATGGACTAGGGGCAGTGGAAGGTACCGGAGACCGACCACTGTCACCAGAAGACAGGGGGAAGTGTTGTTTACCGGACCCCATGGGAAAGGACATTGCGTCACCTGTTGTCGGCGCTATTCACTTCATGAACTGAGGAACCAGTGACTTTCATCGGAACCGCCGTGATCTGTACCGTTGTTCTTCAACTCACCATATCCTTTTGCCATTTATACTGTTAATCCCTTGTTTAACCCTAGGATTAGACCCGTGACAAACCCTAAAGTGTTTGGGGAGAGTCTTTGTCGATATGTCTCGCACATCCCTGGCGGCCAAAATGTCCCGTAAGTGTTCACGCGTCCTAACCTTCAATTCCCTAGATGTGAGACCCACATAGATCAGAGAGCAGGGACAGGTCGCATAATAGATCACATGTGTGATATTACAAGAAATATAATTGCGAATCTTATATTCCCTGCTCCCATCTGATGGGGTAACAGTCTCACATCTAAAGATGTTAGGACACACGACACATGGACCACATGGGAAACAACCATGTGGTGTCACCCGCAGAAACTGTTCTTGGAGCCTGGGGTTCATCCCACAAAGTCGGGTGCTTTGCAGCCATGTGCCGGATCATGCTGGTGGTGGTCAGGCTGGTAGTTTTGCTACACCTGCTGATGCGGGCATGGCAGGTGGTACAAAAAGCCTGTTTGGGGTTATCAGCAGAGTCTTTAAAAAACAACCAGACCCGGGAAGACCTAACAGTTGTACTGCCAATTTCCATCATGTTGGTATTACGAGGAACGGTTGCCCACCTTCTGTCTGTGGCCACCACACAGCTTCTTCCTGCCTGTTGTGGTGCTACGCCTCCCTCCCCCTGTGTGCTGCTGTCCTCACTCTGCATGTCCTCATGCCAGGTTGGGTCAGTTACTATATCATACACCACCTCGTCCTCCACTTCCGCACCTGGTCCTCCACCTGACTTTCTGACAATTGTGTCTCATCATCGTCCACCTCCTGTGACACGTTCCCACCGTCTATTTTTTTACAGCAAAATAGTGTCTTGAACTAGGGTAACATACAACAAAAACAGTTGAATGGAGGGCTGAAATGCCACAATTTGTAACCCACAAATACTGTAGATGAGGCATGTGACGGAGATACCACACTTTCAAATATCTGGCCTGTATTTTTTTTTGGCCAGTAAAATTGTGTTAATAAGTAGGCTAAGACACAACAAAAACAATTCTATGGAGGCCTGAAATAGCACAATTTTGAGCACAATGATATGCGATCCGTGTGGCGGACAAAACCCAGTGTAAAATATCTGCCCTGTAGCTAAATATTTTTTTGGCAGCTAATTATTTTTTTGGCAGCAAAATGGTGTCAAGAAATTGTATCAGACACTCCAAAAAAAGTTTACAGTACCACAAAAATGGCAGAATTTTCTGTGCACTCAGAAGTGATCGCTGGGAAGGGCAAACCCGTTTAAAATAGCTGGATTTTCTCGTTGTACTATGAAAAGGATCTGGCTGTATTCTGCAGTCCCAACAAGCAAATGGAGAAAAAAAAGTGTGATCTGGATTGCTTTTGAATTAAATTATCAGGATTAAGATGCACCAAAAATTATTCCTGGCCACTTATACTCCTAAAAGGTGTATACACAGAAAAAAGGAGTATACAGATACCACCAAAACTGTAAAAATCAACATATTTTTATTTAAATATCATATATAACAATATAAAAATTTATCATACAAAAATGGCACAAAGAGGAGAAAAAGTAAGGAGTAGGGTTGAGCATTCCGATACCGAAACCCGGTTCCGATACCTGAAATCCAATGTAAGTCTATGGGAACAAAATATCGGAATATCCGATATTTTGTTCCCATAGACTTACATTGAATTTCAGGTATCGGAACCGGGTTTCGGTATCGGAATGCTCAACCCTAGTAAGGAGACATACTGGTACAGCAGGGAGAGAGTTAACACCTGAATAACCAAGAGCAAGTGGGAACATATATCAGAGTATATGTAGCAATATAGCAAGCCTCAGAGTAACTTGTAAGTTCTCTGCATTGAGAGCAGATTAAGCTGTCATTAAATCTCACACTGGAATAGCTCATTATGCTATTGCTACAGTGGGATTCAAAGATGCTATGAGCACAACAGACTTGTGTGACTCATCTCTTAACAGGCAGTGTGGGGGAGGGGCAATACAGCAGAGCTGACAGCACTATGAGAGCCAGAGGGCTAATAAAAAGGTTTGTAATGTGACACAGCTAAACTCAGGTGTGTGCTGTGCTGCCCTTTTCCTCTACATGGACTTTATCTGAAAGCTATGAGTCATTTCTTCAGCACTTTCTAATCATGAAGGAGGTGAGACCAGGAGATCAGAGCTGCATCCTTACATCTCACGCACTGAGAAGCCTAAAGGGTATGCCACACTAAGCAATATCGCTAACGGGATCGCTAAAAAACGTCACTATTTAGCGATCCCGTTAGCGATGTTGCTGTGTGTGGCAGTTTCCGGCGACGAGCTTCCTGCTGGGATCTCGTTCGCCGCCGGAAACGATCCGGACCCTATTCTCGTCGCTGGCGCTCCCGCTGGGTGAGTATACATCGCTGTGTGGCACCTTTTCTTAGCGATTTAGCGGTACTTTTGTACCGCTAAATCGCTAAGAAGATCGCTAACGGCGATAGCGTCGTTAGCTATATCGCTAAATGTGGCACACATTTAGCGATATTAAAACGATCCCGCTAGCGATCTCATTAGTATGCGCCGCTAACGAGATCGTTAGCGGGAGCGTTTAGTGTGGCAGTACCTTTAGCTATGGTGGGGATGTGTTCTTTATCTTCTGTGTTGTTGCCTGCTTATGGTTGGTCAACTCATACAGGGAGAAGAAGTACACCTCCCCAGTGAAAACTGTATGACAACACCCACTTAGACTTAACAAGTATTAACTTATTAGGTGCCAAATACTTTGCTAATATCTCCAGAATGGAGAGGCGAAATAAAAAAGGAGATTGTTTAGGATTTAGTTATCAACAACTTATTTTTAGAATAGATCATCAACATCAGGTCAGTGGAAGTTAGACACCTGGTGCCACCATCAAGTAGTTCTTTGCAGCTATCATGCACAAAGCCAAAGCAGCACAGCGCCACATACTGTGTAGTGGCCATTCTTGGGTACTGCAACTCAGTCCCAAAGGAAGTGAAAAGGAGTGGGGCCGCAGTAGACGAAATTAACTACTATCTAGTGTACACAACTGTGGTATTCTAATTCTAAAGGTACTGCCACACTAAACAATATCGCTAACGGGATCGCTAAAAAACGTCACTATTTAGCGATCCCGTTAGCGATGTTGCTGTGTGCGGCAGCTTCCGGCGACGAGCTTCCTGCTGGGATCTCGCTCGTCGCTGGAAACGATCCGGACCCTTTTTTCATCGCTGGCGCTCCCGCTGGGTGAGTATCTTATCGCTGTGTGGCACCTTTTCTTAGCGATTTAGCGGTACTTTTGTACCGCTAAATCGCTAAGAAGATCGCTAACGGCGATAGCGTCGTTAGCTATATCGCTAAATGTGGCACACATTTAGCGATATTAAAACGATCCCGCTAGCGATCTCATTAGTATGCGCCGCTAACGAGATCGTTAGCGGGAGCGTTTAGTGTGGCAGTACCTTAACTCTGCACACTATGCAATTCCCTTAGCACTGGAAGCTGCAAACAACTGATCAGTGGGGCTCTGACTTCTGGCACCCCACCCATCTGATCTTGATGACTTGTATCTGAGTACTAAACAATCCCTTTAAATTTACAGCTATATTAATGTAGCATAACCGTGCCCTGCACAGGTCTGGCACCACTCTCAACAAACTTACATTTGAGCCACCAGGCTATCATGGCATGCTGGGGGTTATAGTTTCACAGTAGGTTGCCGTCCCTTGCCCTATATCATGGCGTCATTCTCCATCTCCATTTTCAGCGTTAACCTTAATCCACTCTCAGATTACAGTCTTCTACAATATTTAGTGAGATAATGCTTGAAAGTGATTTTAGTTAAGAACTAGTTATCCCGTCCCCAGAAAGACAGCTCTCCCATAGATCACAGTGAGAGATTGCATCGATATAACCGAGCCTTTCCCCTCGCAGCTTTATAAATTATCCCGCTTACTATTTCCTCACCCGGCACATAATAGAAATAAATTAGATCCCATAAAATTGTCAAAATTTCTTTGACTTCAAATTGGACCCATTCTATTAAGAACAGGAAGCTATTTTCCTCTGGGATCAGTATTTATGACCCTGGCAGAATTGTTCCATTGTATCACTATCTCTCTTTTCATCTCACTTTGTCTCATTTGTAGCATGCAGCGGGTACACAAGGAAGCGGCTTCACTTTCTGCAATAAAACATATGCAGCCTCATAAAATATTGAGTGCGAGCTAAATCAAAAAGTGATAATATTTATTTGCCAAAGCTGCGGAAAAGATTTTTGGGGCAGCGGATTAGTTTGTAGCAAATCCAGGTAATTGCAGTTCGACTGAAGTAATTGCCACACTTTTAGGAAGCATCAACATTTCATGTCTCTGCATAGTTATTAGTTGATTTTCATTAAAATTGGTGCATGACCCATAAAACCATGAAATAGATAGAAAACTGCATCTCATTTACTAGAAGAGCCGAATATTTACTCTGGGACCTGGATTCCTGCCACAGACCTGAGGACACGGCTTCTTCATTCATGACCACAGTGTATGACGCAGCATGATACATTCTGCTCGTGCAGTTTTGGTCCTGTATCATATCATGTGCTCATGTTTCTCATGTTTCGTATATACTATATATCGTATCTACTGGTCATAAATGATAAATAGTGGTCATGTATTAAATAATAAGATCAATGTACTATACAATGGGGTCATGTGACATGTAGCAGATATTGCGGCTATGTGTCCTATATCATGGTCATAAAATGTGGCAATTAGAGACGAGCAATTTGATTTGCGCTGTCTTGGTCTGGAGTCCAGTCCGGTCTTCCATGGCCGCCAGTCTTCACTTCTGTACCAGTCAAATGCAATGTCATTATGGCCATAGCGCTATGGCACATTGAGGTGGTGGAGCCCGGTGAGCCCCGGAGGTGCCCAGGATGTTGGGCTGTGGGTGATAGTGCAGACGTGACACTGTCTGCGGCCTGTCACTAAGGACTGGACTGGACCAGGGTAGTGAAAATTGAAATGCTCATCTCATATAATAGGATCATGGATCATAAAATAGGATGATGAATTATATAATAGGGTCATGTATCATATAGTAGGATGATGAATCATATAATGGGATCATGTATCATATAGTAGGGTCATGTATCATATAGTAGGATGATAAATCTTATAATGGGATCATGTATCATATAGTAGAGTCATGTATCATATATTAGGATGATAAATCTTACAATGGGATCATGTATCATATAGTAGGATGATGAATCATATAATGGGATCATGTATCATATAGTAGGATGATGAATCACATAATGGGATCATGTATCATATAGTAGGGCCATGTATCATATATTAGGATGATAAATCTTATAATGGGATCATGTATCATATATTAGGATGATGAATCACATAATGGGATCATGTATCATATAGTAGGGTCATGAATTACACTACCGTGTAAAAGTTTAGGGTCACTTAGAAATTTCCTTATTTTTGAAAGAAAAGCACAGTTTTTTCCAATGAAGCCAACATTAAATGATTCAGAAATACACTCTATTCATTGTTAATGTGGTAAATGACTATTCTAGCTGCAAACATCTGGATTGTAATGCAATATCTTCATAGGTGTATAGAGGCCCATTTCCAACAGCCACCACTCCAGTCTTCTTATGGTACTTTGTGTTTGCTAACTGTGTAAGAAGGCTAATGGATGCTTAGAATACCCTTGAAAACCCTTGTGCAAGTATGTTAGCACAGCTGAAAACAGTTTGGCTGATTAGAGAAACTATAAACCTGACCTTCCTTTGAGATAGCGGAGAATCTGGAGCATTACATTTGTTGGTTCCATTAAACTCTCAAAATGGCCAGAAAAAATAACTTTCATGTGAAACTCGACAGTCTATTCTTGTTCTTGAAAATGAAGGATATTTCATGTGAGAAATTGTCAAGAAACTGAAGATTTCCTACAATGATGTGTAGTACTCCCCTCAGATGAGAGCACAAACAGGCTCTAACCAGAGTAGAAAGAGAAGTGGGAGGCCACGCTGCACAACTGAGCAACAAGACAAGTACATTAGAGTCTGTAGTTTGAGAAATCGACGCCTCACAGGTCCTCAACTGGCAGCTTCATTAATAGTACACGCAAAACTCCAGTGTCAACATCTACAGTGAAGAGGCGACTCCGGGATGCTGGCCTTCAGGGCAGAGTGGCAAAGAAAAAGCCATATCTGAGACTGGGTAATAAAAGGAAAAGATTAATATGGGCAAAAGAACACAGACATTGGACAGAGGAAGATTGGAAAAAAGTGTTATGGACAGACGAATCCAAGTTTGAGGTGTTTGGATCACACAGAAGAACATTTGTGAGACACAGAACAACTGAAAAGATGCTGGAAGAGCGGCTGACGCTATCTGTCAAGCATGGTGGAGGTAATGTGATGGTCTGGGGTTGCTTTAGTGCTGGTAAACTGGGGGAGATTTGTACAAGGTAATAGGAATTTTGAATAAGGAAGACTATCACTCAATTTTGCAACGCCATGCCATACCCTGAGGTCAGCGCTTGATTGGAGCCAATTTCATCCTACAACAGGATAATGACCCGAAGCACACCTCCAAATTATGCAAGAACTATTTAGGGAAGAAGCCGGCAGCTGATATGAACCAGTAGAATGAACCAGTTGCAAGCAAAGAATACAGGCAAGTATGTCGTCCTCCAGGACACATCACTATCAGATAATGTTGACCCCATGTAATTGGCCAAATGCATGTAAGACCCCAAAGTTCTCAAATACAATTTGTAAAGCAAATATCTCTTGACTCGTACTGTCCCTTTAACTGTCATATTCTGCCGATGAGAAGAAGGGTCTAGGGAAAGATGGAAGAGAAACTGGATTTCTGAGCCGTCCAAGTGCTGGGATGAAATCAGTCTTGCGCAGGATGAGCCGTAATTAGTGGTCCCGGGAGCTGACATGTGAAGTCGGTTCAGGATGACCGACAACGCCTGGCGCAGTCACATCATCCCGGGCACGGGAGCGGAGACGAGAGATTAAAGGCAGCGGTGGACGACAGGAGTGGAGCTAGAGAGGAGAAAGCTCATATAATACATGACAGACTCAAAGTAGAAAGTAGATACCTAAGAAAGACAGCCCCCCTGTCACTAGGCCATCCGTCCCTTTATAAAAAAAAACCCCTTCACTCACAGTCAGTGACGTTACTTCCCCTTTAAAGAACTTTTCACTGGACCTGAAAATATAAATGTCATCTGGGGTGAAGTCTGCCAATAGTGTTGAGCGATACTGCTCGATATCTAAAAATATCG
>VIAB01007681.1:85313-100858 GCA_009801035.1 Oophaga pumilio | reverse complement strand
CAGCTGAGGTTGTGCGCTCTAGAGTCGCCAACTTACCCTCCAGCGGCTGGATGTACTGCTGTAGATGCTGGTCGTCAGCCATTTTACTAGCCAGGCCCTGGTGCTAGTATACTGTTAGGGGCTGCGGAACGCACCAAATAAATATAAATAAAGGATGCATTTGCAGCCCGGGGTCGATCATGCAGGCAGAGCCTGCTGCTAGTAAGATGACAGGATATGGCGGCTCGAGATTCCCCTTGTGCAGGAGGGGGAACTCGACCTCTAACATACAGTACCCCTTTTTGATCTTTTAATATTAATGTGTAATCCATGCTGAGCCTGAGAGTGTCAGTGTCTGCCTCCTGAAATATATACGGAGATTTTGAATATTTTTGTCTACTGAAACAGTACCCCTTTTTCATCTTTTTATATTATTGTGTAATCCATACTGAGCCTGTGAGCGTCATTGTCTGCCTCCTGAAATATATATGGAGATTTAGAATATTTTGACTATACTATATATACCTGGTATCTGCTGATATAGTACTCCTTTTTCATCTTTTTATATTATTATGTAATCCATACTGAGCCCGAGAGCATCAGTGTCTGCCTCCTGAAATATATACGGAGCTTTAGAATATTTTGACTATACTATATATACCTGGTATCTGCTGATACAGTACCCCTTTTTCTTATTATATTCTGGGGTGATCCATACTGAGCCTGTGAGAGTCTGTCTGTTACTCCGGAAATATATACGGAGATTTACAATGACCCCTAGACTGTATACAGCTGTACGCTTGGGATACAGTACCCTTTTTGCCAGAAAGTCCTCCTCCACCCACCACTCTAAGTGCATCATTGACACATGGAACATTGGCCCACATGTGTGATTATTTCTTGCGGATCTGCTTTTTATATTCTTGTCTAATCCATACTGAGCCTGTGAGCGTCTCTGCCTCCTGAAATATATACGGAGATTTAGAATATTTTCACTATACTATATATACCTTGTGTCTGATGATACAGTACCCCTTTTTCTTCTTATTATATTCTTGTGTAATCCATACTGAGCCTGTGAGCTTCAGTGTCTGCCTCCTGAAATATATATGGAGATTTAGAATATTTTCAGTCTACTGATACAGTAACCCTTTTTCATCTTTTTATATTATTGTGTAATCCATACTGAGCCTGTGAGCGTCAGTGTCTTCCTCTTGAAATGTAAACTGAGATTTGGAATAATTTCTCTATACTACCTTGCATCTGGTAATACCGTACCCCTTTTTTGTCCTCTTCTTCCTCGGACTTCTCCAATTCCTCCATTTGCAGCTGCTTTACGTCCATTGTACACCTCAACATATGCCATATTTGCCACCTCCCTATCTAGGCTGACCCCCCTCTTCCAACGCCAAACTTTTTATATTCTTGTGTAATCCATACTGAGCCTGTGAGCGTCATTGTCTGACTCCAGAAATATATACGGCGATTTCCAATATTTTCCCTAGACTATATATACATGGTATCTGCTGATACGGTACCCCTTTTTCTTCTTATTATATTCTTGTGTAATTCATACTGAGCCTGTAAGCATCATTGTCTGCCTCCTGAAATATATACGGAGATTTAGAATATTTTCACTATACTACCTTGTATCTGGTGATACAGTACCCCTTTTTCATCTTTTTACATTATTGTGTAATCAATACTGAGCCTGTGAGCGTCATTGTCTGTCTCCTGTAATATATATGGAGATTTAGAATATTTTCAGTCTACTATATATACCTACATGCCTCCCGAAGAAGCAGTGTGAAATGCTCGTCGGGGCAGAGGGACGTCCAATGAATTCTCACTGGTATGTATTAATGATTATTGGCTTAACATATTAGTATTGCTGTGCAGCATTATGGAGGAAATGGGAGCACTTGTATTATAGTACCAACTGGGTGTGCACTAATTACTTCGGCCTGAGCTTTTCCTATTATAGCTGTCATGCATAGAGTCCAATTGGCAATAGCTGCTGGTTGATATAATTCCTATGGATTGATCGTCCCTCCTTTATAGTATTTTTGTGTTTAGCACCTTTCTAGTTATATTTCTCATGTAACTTTGTTGCATATTTTTAGATTAATAAAGAATTGTTATTTTTATACCATTTTGTGGTGCATATTGTCACTTTTTGTTACCACTAAAGTGAATTGATTGTGCTGTGGTATATTGACCATTATGGGTTTAATAGATTGCAGTGGGCATTATATGTGATTATATATATACCTGGTATCTGGTGATACAGTACCCCTTTTTCATCTTTTTGTATTCTTGTGTAATCCATACTGAGCCTGAGGGCGTCAGTGTCTGCCTCCTGAAATATATTTGGAGATTTAGAATATTTTCATTATACTACCTTGTATCTGGTGATTCAGTACCCCTTTTTTGTCCTCCTCTTCCTCTGACTTCTCCAATTCCTCCATTTGCAGCTTTACGTCCATTATACACCTCAACATATGCCATTTTTGCCACCTCCATATCTGGGCTGTCCCCCCACTCCTCCACTCCCCAACTTTTTATATTCTTGTGTAATCCATACTGAGCCTGTGAGAGTCATTGTCTGACTCCTGAAATTATACTGTGAATTCCAATATTTTCCCTAGACTATATATACCTGGTATCTTCTGATACAGTACCCCTCTTTCTTCTTATTATATTCTTGTGTAATCCATACTGAGCCTGTGAGCGTCATTGTCTGCCTCCTGAAATATATACGGAGATTTAGAATATTTTCAGTATATTACCTTGTATCTGGTGATACAGTACCCCCTTTTTCATCTTTTAATATTCTTGTGGAATCCATACTGAGCCTGTGAGCGTCATTGTCTGCCTCCTGAAATATATACGGAGATTTAGAATATTTTCACTATACTACCTTGTATCTGGTGATACAGTACCCCTTTTTCATCTTTTTAAATTCTTGTGTAATCCATACTGAGTCTGAGAGCATCAGTGTCTGCCTCCTGAAATATATATGGAGATTTAGAATATTTTCCCTATACTATATATACCTGGTATCTGGTGATACAGTACCCCTTTTTCATCTTTTTATATTCTTGTGTAATCCATACTGAGACTGAGAGCGTCAGTGTCTGCCTCCTGAAATATATATGGAGATTTAGAATATTTTCCCTATACTATATATACCTGGTGTCTGGTGAAACAGTACCCTTTTTCAGCTTTTTATATTGTGGTTTAATCCATACTGAGCCTGTGAACGTCTGTCTGTTACTCCGGAAATATATACGGAGATTTAAAAATTAACCCCAACACTGTATACAGCTGTATGTTTGTAATACATTACCCTTTTTATACTTTTTATATTCCGGTGTAATCCATACTGAGCCTGAGAGCGTCTGTGTGTGACTCCTGAAATATATACGGAAATTTACAATTATCCCTAGACTGTATACAGCTGTACGCTTCTGATACAGTAACATATATCTACTGGTATTTTGGGTACATTTTCACAAAAATGAGGAAGCATAGTGGAAGAGGCCGCGGACGTGGGCGTGGGGGGCCAGCTGGTACTGATGGTGGTGGTGGTGTATAAGCATAATAGCACCTAAGGCAGGAGGTGTTGTGCCGGCGACATCGTCTGGCTCAAGAATGCCTGGAAGGCTACCTTTACTGGGAGTAGGTAAACTGCTTAGCCGGAGCATCAGGAACAGGTTTTGGCTTACATTGCCAAAACAGCTTCCAGCTCTATCGCCTCCTATTCTGAATTTTCAAAAAAATGCAAGCACTGAGTTGTCAGTGCAGGCTCCTGGTCAGGAACAACACCTTTCCTTGTGTGCTTCACCCCTTACTAAAAGTGAAGGATGCCGCAGCTCACACTTCAGATTACTCCATTGAGCCCTTTTCACATACCATGCCTGGGTTATAAAGTCAAATCCTGAATTCCCCAGTCCAACATTAATCAGAGATGGACTGCACTGATGCACAGCCACTGCTAGATGATTCTGCTGGTACATTCACCCAGAGCACTACATTTCCCTTGCAGTCTACTGAGCCAGAATATGACCCTGATGAAACTCAGGTGCCCTTTCCTGCATACTATACCACCTTACACGGTGACACAGAGGAAGGTGCAGATGAAATTGAAGAGGAGGTGATGGATGACCCAGTTGTTGACCCGGATTGGCATCCATTTTGGGGAAGAGGGTGCCGCTGGCAATAGATCAGAAGAGGAGTAGGATCCGCAGCAGGTATCGACATCGCAGCTGGGGTTATCTGTCAGGCCCGTAGCAGTCCAAAAAGGTCTTAAAAAAAAAAGAGTTTCCGGACAGCTTGACCAGACGGTCAAATTAGCACAGCGTGCAAGCCCTGAAAATGTATACCATAGTAGGAAGAGTCCAGTGTGGCACTTTTTTGACCAAAATCCTATTAATGAGGCAAAGGTTATCTGTAAGAAGTGCGAAAGGACCTTTAGCCGAGGGAATAATCTCTGAAATTTGAATACCAGTTGCATGCTTAAACATTTAATGAACATGCACTTGCAAGCGTGGACGGACTACAACACCTTCAAATCCCCCCCCCAGGGCCGGCGTCAGCATCTGGCGCACCCGGGAAAGTGCCGGTTCCCTGAGCAGGTGGGGGGGCCGACTTGTGGGCAACGGCACTGGCACAGGGCCCCTCATAGTACAAAAAAGTGTCTCTGACAGTGGGAGGGCCCACTTGCCGTCAGACACACAGGCTTACTATGAGGGGCCCTGTGCCAGTGCCGACCCCAAGAGTGGGCCCCCCATGCTTGCTCAGGGCCCCAGCACTTGTAATACTTACCTCTCCCTGCTCCACCGCTGTGACATCTTCCACGTTTCCTGACAGTGACATTCAGCTTAGAGAGCGCGATGACGTCACGTCTGTACGCCCTCTGCCTAAACAGTCCAAGTGCAGAGAGCTGTAAGATGGCGACGCTGAGGAGTCCAGAGTAGAGCAGTGCACAGCGAGGAGAGATATTACACTTTTTTTTAATGTTTGGAGCAGTATATCGGGAGCATTATACTCTGGAGAATTATATATGGGGCCCAGCATACACTTGAATATTAAAAATGGGGCAGATCAGACACTGGAGCATCATCCATGGGGCCCATCATATACTGGATCATTCTAAATGGGGCAGATCATACACTGCAGCAGCATCCTTGGGGCCCATCATATGCTGAAGCATTATGAAAGGGGGAAAACAGACACTGGAGCAGCATTTACGGGGACCATTATACACTGGATCATTAAAAATGGGGCCCATTACATATGGAGCATTATATTGGCCCATAAGACACTGGAGCATCATCCATGGGGCCCATCATATACTGGAGCATTCTAAATGGGGCAGATCAGACACTGGAGCATCATCCATGGGGCCCATCATATACTGGATCATTCTAAATGTGGCAGATCATACACTGCAGCAGCATTCTTGGGGCCCATCATATGCTGGAGCATTATGAAAGGGGGAAAACAGACACTGGAGAAGCATTTACGGGGACAATTATACACTGGATCATTAAAAATGGGGCCCATTATATATGGAGCATTATATTGGCCCATAAGACACTGGAGCATCATCCATGGGGCCCATCATATACTGGAGAACCATATGGGGTTCATTATTTATGGGGCATCATACAGGGTATGGAGCATCATATGGGGCACATATGGGGCCTATTCTGTATGGAGCATTATATGGAGCCCATTCTGTATGGAACAATATATGGGGCTCATTATTCTGTATGGCGCACTATGTGGTGGCCATAATACTGTATGAAGGAATATACTGTCCATTTTTTGAGCTATTGTAGATTTTAACATAGACATCAGTCATGTCATGTAAGAAGTGAAGTATTTTTCAATGCACTACACCTATATTTCTGTGCCGTATCGGAGCATGATGAATTGTGGTATGTGTTAAAGGGGCCCACTGGCACTCTTTGGGCCAGGGCACACGAAAACCTGGAGCCAGCCCTACCCGCCCCCACAAGTTTAGCGAAATAACCCCCAGTTTTCAATGCATAACTATTAGTATAAAGTTAATTAAGGTTGCCAAGCTTAAGTAATAAGAATTTATGTTGTTGTCATTGAAATGGGCACTGTAGGTGTGTTTACTGTCCTCCACTGCCTGCCGACTTTGCTTCCCCATTGACTTGCATTGGGTTTCGTGTTTCAGTTGGATCCCCGATTTTCCCCGATTGTCGACCAATTTTGTTCGAACCGACTTTTGAGAAAGTCGGGTTTCATGAAACCCGACTCGACCCTAAAAAAGGGAAAGTCGCTCATCTCTAATGGTTGGCTCTGTATAGAAGCACATTGTTATTGGCACTGTATGTAAAGGCATTGTATTGAGCCACTATAGCTTGTCCTGTGGTAATGTACTTCAGCAGCTGCAGATCTCAGTGTGATAATAAAGTGGTTAATGTTATTCAGTCAGTGATTACAATGAATTCACGTGCCAGAAGCCAGACACACACACATATGACATAGCAGCTGTTTAATGTCTGAATGACTGCCCTAGTCCTTTAGTCCTTGTCAATGACCAACCTCTGAAAAGAAAGAGACACCAGAGTGTAATATGACATAAGTCTAGACCATTATTGTGTCACTAGTAAGCAAGGGTAAGAGAGGGGCATGGTTTGATATCATAAGTTGCGACTACATTATTTCAGTCTGTTCTAACTCACACATGAACTTTGCACAGTCATCTGTGCCAAAAAAATTAAGAGCAGTCAGTTAGAACAAAATTTTACAGAATTACATATTTACTTGAAGAAATTTACATTTACTCAGGACCGGCGTTAGAACATCCAGGATGCTAATACAGTTAAAGCAATGATGGAGAAGGGAATCCGTCCGCTCCCTCCCCCATCATTCTCCTTCGGCGTCTGACGTCTCAGCCAGAGAGTGCGATGACATCACTGCGCCACACTGTGTCAGGCAGTGGAGCTGTTGAGGAGATGCACTGTAGAGAGGGGAAAAGTGGAGAAAAGGGATGAGGTCAGTATGTAATTATTTTTTTAAATCAGTGAGATGAGATGGCCATAATACTGTATGGAGTACTATGCGGTGTGCATTATACTATACATACTATATGGAGGACTATGGGGTGCAGTATTCAATATGGAGAACTATGGGGGATGCAATATACTGTATGGAGGACTATGGAGTGTGCATTATACTGCATGGACAACTATGGAGGTGCATTATATTACATGGAGGACTATGGGATGCATAATTAAATATGGAGGACTATGGGTTGTGCATTATACTATATGGAGGACTATGGGGTGCATTATTCAATATGGAGGACTATGGGTAGTGCATTATACTGTATTGAGGACTATAGTGGGTGCATTATACTATATGGCGGAATTTGAGGGATGCATTATACTATGTGAAGGAGTATGGGTAGGCATTATAGAAGACTATGGGGGAGTACATTATACTATATGGAGGACTATGGGGAGTGTATTATACTTTGTGGAGGTCTATGGGGTGTGCATTATACAGTTTGGAGGACTATGGGGTGTGCATTATACTATATGAAGGACTATAAAAAATATCCTTTTTGTAAGCAGCTGTATAGCCTTTATTGATGCCTAACAAAACACAAAAAGATTCTAACTTAATTAAAATAATGTTCTTTATTAATATATATTAAAATAAAAAAACAAAAGAAAAAGCAATAAATAAGCAAAAATGATAAATTAAGAAAAAGGACCTCCTGAAGGGGGATGGTACAAACAATAAGCTGCCTACTAGAGGATCAAATAGTAAATAAATATGAATGAATCTAAATACTATGTGTTATTCATTATGATTGCCCAAATTAATATACAAGGTGCCAAGTGCAATGTAAACAGACAAAAACTCTATGTAAGGGGAACTAAAACCTCCTATGTATCATTAGAGCATATGCTTATCTGCCTATGTTCAAACACAATACAACTGCAGAGTGAAAAAAACTGCCCAATACATTTCAATATGGCTGCAAGTAAGACAGTAGATTTGTCTGTGCACCAATCAATGGAATTATTGTATAACTACATTGACTCATACTGCTCATATATACTATACATGAGTGCTGTATGAAGAACCACTAGTGTATTTTATGTAATGCAGTTTCAGTTTATCACCCCTGCCTCCTGCTTGTAAAGTCTAACAGGGAGAAACCTTTTGCAAACAGGAGGCATGGCAAACAGGTTGCAACTACATTACATAGGATATAAGTATACTCTAAAACTTTGCAGTGTCAGAGGATAGCTGTTTTATGTTATTGTTCAAGTGCAGCTGCCATTGCATAAGACTCAGAGCACAGTAAGTTCCTCTGCAAACTCAAAAGCATAATTTGAAATGTAGTCTGCATTTGGGGAACCAATAAGCCAATATGGCAGACAACTAAAATATTGCATATGAACCAAAGAAGGCATACACAACAAATAGACCATCATTCTTTAATATTAGCCTGGCTGCAGTGTATATATGTAAAAATAAATGTTGGAGCACTGCTTAAAATATTATGTAGGTAATATTTAAATATAAGCAACTGCAGGAAACTAGCAACTGCTTCATGTTAAAATGTTCATTTTTGGGCAATAAATGTTTTTTTTCTCCTCATGCTATAATCAACATAATAGTATTAGTGTTGATCTTTTACTTATTCAGAGATGACATTGACTAATTTTAGATATGATTGCTTGAAAATGAGAAAATTATGAGAATGATCGTCTACTGTAAACAGACCTTAAATCCCTTATAAAAATTTCTGCTCTTATGGATTATGTAGGTTCTTCTAGAAAATCATGGCAATATTTTTATGATAACTGATGCTCAGTGCTCACATAAGAAGACAGTGTGTACAGACAGTCTCATTTTAAATGAAAAATGAACCACTTTGTGTCTCCAACTATTCCAGCGTTATATAATTTATGATACCATCTGTACATAATATATGACAGTTTTGCAACTATTTGACTTGCAGTAAGGACTGCAATTCATAAACTTATAAAAAGATTGTAAAAATTGTTTGTTTGCAGTTAAGACTGGTTTATTCAGTTATTAAAAGGGTTGTCCTGTTTGAGAAAAAAGGTCTTCCTTTTTCTCATACATCGAGCCATTCTTGTCCAAGAGTTATGGTATATCTAGTATTGCAGATTCTAGTTAATGGTTCTGAGCAATACCAGACACAATCCATGAGTAAGGGTTGCGCTGATTCCTGACCCTTTTTACCAATGTTGGAAAATCCTTTAAAGGGAGTCTATAACCCCTAAAATGCATTGTAAATAGGCTTTCTAGTGTTGTAGGGGACGTAGTTGCTACAACAACCATACTATCTCTGTACCTGTTACTTTTAACTTTAAACTTTTAATTCATATGCATATGAGGAGGCTTCAGTGCGCCCTTTGAGTGGCCAAGAGTTTGGTGCACCCTTGGGCCTCCTTATTTGCATATTGGCCTTCTTCTTTTTGACAGTGTTTGCTTCCCATAGAGAGCACACAGTGACTGCACATGTTCACCTCCCTGACTCCTTTCTCCAGTAGCCACTCACTGTATTCCTGGGTGCATTAGTGCAGCAAGTGGTGTCAAAAGAAAGGAGATGGGACAACATGCAAACTTTGCCGGCAGTATTCAGACCGTGCTTGCTCTGGGAAGCAAGCTCTGCCAATCAAAAGAGGGGGTAGACCCCAATATGCAAGGGAGGAGGCATAACAGTGTACCAAACTCTTTGCCACACCAAGGGTGCACCGAAGCTTGCTGAATTGCATATGAATTAAATATTATTTTCTCAGGCATGGTAACAGTAACAGGTACAGAGATAGCATGGTTGTTATAAAGGCTAAGTCCTTTACAACACTATACAGCCAAATTTTAAATTCATTTTTGGGGTGATAGACTCCCTTTAAAGGGTTTTCCAACATTACAAAAAAAGGGTCAGGAAACTGTGCCCCCCTTGCTCATGGACTGCATAGTGCATTAGCGGGAGCTTAGAGATAGTCATAGGTTGGTGTCAGGTGGTATTTGTACTGCTGACTCAACAGGGAGACCCTGCAACACAGGGATAAGTAATGGGAGTTTCCATTACTACTTTCACGGCAGTTCAGGCATCTATAGAAATTTAGCCCAAAAGTCTATCTGAAAAGGAGCAAATACTTTCTCACAGCACTTTAGTCTATTACAATATTATGTATTGTGCATGATGAGAAAAGTACATTATAAAGTTCATGAAGATTATAAAACAGCTTTCCGCTGATGCCTAAACATGATAGACATTTTCTTAAGGCCAAATTAATTTGCTTATGTCCATATCCGTAGCACCAGATATTGCAAACAGCACATTAGACGCGTGAGCATGAACCTCATTAGCTTCCTTCCAAACAGCTCAGGGTTCATTAAAATTTGAGTTGCCATTTTAATGTGTCTAGAGTTAAGCTGCTAATAACGCATAAACTTATTTTTGTACTAGGAGACAGTAGTAACTTTAATGACAGCAATTTGCAAATCATGATTTTGTACTTCCTTTAAAGCTGAATGTTCAATGCATGGCAAAGTTCACTAGAATGTTAAATCATGTGGATTTTCAGTTAGTCAAAGGGCATTCTCGACAACCTGGAAATATAGGTCTCAGTGATATCCTCTTATCTGAAGGATTTTTAATAGGATATGCAGTGTTGTAACTTTAATTATTCTGATGCCCTTAAAATACAAAAGTGAGGCAACTTTAGAAAATGGTTGTTTCGATTTTAAAATACTGTATTATTTTGTGTATACAGCTCCGTTGCAGACCAATGAGTCTTTATGATTACGGACCAAGCTGGTTGTTTAGTATAGTCGTCTATACCTCTTTAAAGGGAACCTGTCACATGATAAAAACTCTTTTAACCTGCAGATACTTGGTTAATCTGCTGGTTAATGGCATTGTGAACCCACCCGACACAGGTACTTAGACCTCCACATGCCGGGAAGAAATGAACTTTGCTTCTCCCTGTAGCGCTAGGGTTTCAGTCATGGGAGAGGCTCCGGCGCGGGTTCAGTCACCACTATGTGTATAGACCGCAGTGGCTGTAGCTGTGCACCCAGCACTGACTGACAACAGGATGAGCATTAGAACCGGCTGTCAGTCAGTGCTGGGGGCACGGCTCCAGCCGCCTCTCTCTATACACAGATCAATGACTGAGCCCGCGCCTGTGCTGCTACCATTACTGAACCTGAATGCTACCGGGAGGAATGAAGTCAATTTCCTCCAGTTAGAGGGGCTCTAAGTGCCGGCACCGAGTAGTTTCAGAATTCTATTAACCTGCAGATTAACCCCATATCTGCAGGTCCATAGCGTTTTTTCACGTGACACGTTCCCTTTAAATTAAGTTCAGGAATGTATTGCTTAGTTTCTTTATTGCATGGTTACATAGGCAGGAGATAGGGTATATAGCACAAGGTAATACAGATCTTGATGCATGGCGAGCAGTTACTATTTAACTGAAATGTACTCTGCACGGTTCAGTTCAAATGCAAGAACATGGCCATTCACAACAGGTCCGAACATGACTAATGCTGTTTCGTTAAGGCTATATATTATGCCAGAATAACTTGATATGTCCCAAACATCATATCATTATTATCATTTTTATTGTTGTTGTTATTATTATAGACTAATGAGATACACAGCTCACATAGTGTTCAATATGTATTCATTATGAATACTTTCTACATTTTATTTAGGATGGTTTAACTGAATTCACAATTATCATTATTATTATTATAGCACCATTTATTCCATGTCGCTTTACATGTGAAAAGGGATATAGATAGCAATACATTTTCTCAATTGCTCTTTTGTTACACTTTGGAACATTTCCTAATGATAAACCCTCTGACCCCAAGCTCTTTACTTGTGGAACTCACACTATAACCCACTTATGTGTTTTTACCACCTTTACAAACAACATGATGCCAAATTTACTAGAACACTTTGGAGTTCTTTATTCCCCAGCAAAGAGACAGGGGGTGATTTTCAAGATACAGAGGTCGGAGGTCATTATTGTGTTTACTGTGACAAGAGATAACAGATTAAATTTCCCACAGTCAGTGGCTGAGAAAATGTTGGAATAAGGGCCCCATAGCCCCCCCCAAGGTCACACATAGCAACACACCAGCGATCCCGACAACGATATGCACTTGTCAGGATCGCTGGTTTGTCGCTACATGATCGCTGGTGAGCTGCCAAACAGGCAGCTCAGGCAGCGATCAGGACAGCGACACTGCGGGTAACGTCTCTTAGTTACCCACAGTGTACATTGGATACCAGCCTGCTGGTGCAGGGAGCTGGTAACCAAGGTACACATCGGGTTTCCAGGCGCTATGCGGCACCTGGAAACCCGATGTGTACCTTAGTTACCAGCTCCCCTGCAGCAGCGCGCTGGTATCCAACATACACATCGGGTTTCCAGGCGCAGCCCGGCGCCTGGAAACCCGATGTGTACCTTGGTTACCAGCTGATCGCTGGTCTCCTACCTGCCACACGCAGTGATGCGTGCTGGCCAGCAGGAGACCAACGATCAAAAAAATGTCCAGGACATTCAGCGACGATCAGCGATACCCAGCAGGGGGGCTGATCATCACTGAATGACACACACAGCGATATCGCTGGGGAGATTGCTGTTGTGTCACAAAACTAGTGACTCAGCAGCGATCTCGCTAGCGAGATCGCTGTGTGTGACGGGGGCTTAAGACAGGTTCTACTAGACTGATGTATATTGATGTCTTTCTTAATGCATTTTTGGGGTTTAAAACTGTTAAATATGATTAATAGCAATAGAATAACATAATTGTATTGAAATCAGCAGGCTGTCCATGTAATGTACAGACATGCTTTACCCTCCCGACCAATAGACCACTCTCTGTTCTAGTAGATAGATGAGGAAAGCGAACAGAATACTTCTTAATATGGTACTTGAATATGGATTTTGTAAATCACACAACCCTGTTAAAGAGAAAATTTCTCTAGATTATTTTTTCATTTAAAGGGAACCTGTCAGATCCCCCATATCCTCCAACCCAGTAGCATTCACCTATGTATGAGCAAACGCCCATGGGTGTGATAACATAATTTGTATGAGCGGCATCAGTGCCTTTCATGCAAATCTAGAGCATGGGCGCCTCGCATTCTGGTAGCGTCAATGCGTCTCTGAAGCCGGGTATATGCTTCCCGGCTTCAGAGGCAAACTGCGCATGACTGGAAGCTATCTTCTGAACTTACGGTCATTCACAGTACGCACCTCTGAAGCCGGGAAGCATACACCTGGCCTCACAGACACAGTGACGCTGCCGGAATGAGCAGCGCGCATGCGCTAGATTTGCATGAGCGGTGATGATGCCTCTCGAGCAAATTAGGTTATCTTGCCCACAGAGTTGTGATAACATGGGATGAGGGCTGATTAGTCTAGGGCAATTAACGCCCCATCGACGAGTCAAAGCCCTCATTAGCATAGGAAATGAGGACATTATAAATGTTTTTTATACCCTGTTTTCACTCAGTTACGCTATACGGTGATGGTTAGGCAGGGAATTTGCTCATACATAGGAGAATGCTGCTGGGTTGGAGGGCATGAGAGACCTGACAGGTTCCCTTTAAATGGCGCACCTCGTGAAATTGGTGCTGCTCAGGGCCGGACTGGCCATCTGGCAAATGCCAGAAAGGCCTGTCTGGTCGTGGGCTGCCTTGACTACTATGTTGTTAACAGAATCGGTGTTCTCATGACACCCATACTGTTAAGAATTGTGATGAAGCACAAAGTCACTGACTCAGTCAATTACCCCAACATCTGGTTCTTGGGGACGGGGACAATATGGGCCTGTGTGATTTCAAATGTAAGGGCTTAATTTCAGCCCCAGTCCATACCTGGTGCTGCTTCATTGATTCTGAAACAGTTTTCCTTTTATTTCTCTGCCCCTATGTACCAAAGTTAAGTCTTCCGGCAATAAAGAAACAATATTTGCCTTCAACCAATTTGGTATATACCACAGAACTTCTGTCATAGAGGAGAAAAAGCAAATGCCCACAGGGAAGTTCTGTGGTATACGTCCATTTAGTCAAAGGAAAAAATTGAATTTTTTTTAACATGAGGGGTGGGAGATGGGCATAATGTTGGAATGGAGGCACAAAAAAAGAAAAACTTTCCAACATTATTTAGCTCCTCTAAAAAAATCAAATTATGAACTCTTTGGATGAACCACAGGGAATAAGCAATCAGCTGAATCATATAAGTAATTTCACACAGAAACAAAAAATGCCCAATCATTAAGAAAGTAAAGCTAAAGAACAGAGCTAAATCACAATGCAATAAACAGACATTGTGAGCAAATTGCTGAGCAGGCTACCTTTGTGGCTTTTTTTAGCAGATATATTGAGAAGAACAGACGGGTATATTCTGAGCTTCTTCAATTTGTACTATATGGTTTGGAAAATAATTACATTGTGCAAATAAAGACAATATAACAAAAACATTGAATGCATAATTTCTAAACATTTGGGTCCTGCTATGCACAGGATTTTGGAAATTACAATTGTGTACTCAGTTATGGAAGGTACAAGTGTATCTGTGCTGGATTGTAATGTAAGAGTATCATTTCCATTTTGTATTGTGCATCAGCATATTTTTTCCAAAGAGAAACTATTCAAGTACAAGAAAATTTACTCTTAAAAGAACTTTTTGACAATTTAAGACTCCACTTACAGTTGCAATCAAAGTTATTCAACTCCCATTGCAAATTAGATTTATTAGCAAAATGTACAATCTTTCTGATGTTTGCAATAAACCAATTAAGCAGGTAAAATCTAGTGCTGAGCGAGCGTACTCAGATAAGTCATTATCCGAACATGCTCGTGTCCTAATCGAATATTTTCGGCGTGCTCGAAAAATATGCTCAAGACGCCGTGGCTGCATGTCTCGTGGCTGTTTGACAGCAGCAACCCATGCAGGGATTGCCTAACAAACAGGCAATCACTGCATGTCTCATGGCTGTCGAACAGACATGCAGCTTCAGTGACTCAAGCATATTTTTCGAGCACGCCAAAGATACTTGATTAGGACACGAGCACGCTCGCTCATCACTAAAATCGTAAAACCTCTACACATTGGTGATGATGATGAGGTTTATAAAGCATTGTAAATTTATGGTGCTGCAAAAGAAAGTAATATAAATAAAATAAACCCACTAAGATAACAAGTAGTTACTTCAAATTCAACACAAAATGTATTATTCACTGACTACTGCAGTCTCAGAATTATTGAACCCCCTTCGTGAGAAGCATCTTTAGTACTTAGTGAAATCCCTCTTGCTGTTATAATCTGCTGCAAACAGGAGGTCAGATTCTGTCAGTATTCTTAAGGCATCTTTGCCCGTTACTCATGGGTAATACACTTAAGTCAACAAGTTCTTTATTCCTCTTGGAATTGCATGTTGAAAACCACCTTCTTCAAAGCCCTTTTGTTGTGAGTGTTTTGGAGATGAATTCTGAGCGGAGGCTCCCT
>VIAB01007681.1:67017-80438 GCA_009801035.1 Oophaga pumilio | reverse complement strand
GCCAAGAGATAGACGAGATGCTGAAGCTGGGGGTGATCCAAGCAGTCCAACAGTGCGTGTCCTTCGCCTGTAGTCCTCGTCCCTAAAAAGGACCGAACTACGCGGTTCTGCGTGGACTACCGGGGGCTCAACGCTGTGTTGGTCACCGATGCGTACCCAATGCCACGCATCGATGACTTGCTCGACCAGCTGGCAGGGGCTAAGCACCTGACCATCATGGATCTGAGCAGAGGGGTATTGGCGGATTCCCCTGACCCCTGGGGCACGGGAACGCTCTGCATTTATCACCCCATTCGGACTCTACGAGTCCACAGTTATGCTCTTCGGCATGAAAAATGCCCCTGCCACATTTCAGCGGATGGTCAACACGCTGCTCGAGGGACTGGAAGGGTATGCGACCGCGTACCTGGATGACATTGCCATCTTCAGTCCCACCTGGGAGGATCACCTAGAGCACCTGGTGCAGGTACTCGGGTGGATCCAGCGAGCAGGCTTGACCATTAAGCCGGAAAAATGCCAGCTGGGTATGAGTGAGGTCCACTACCTGGGACACTGGGTAGGTGGGGGAGCTCTGAAGCCAGAGCCCGGGAAGGTGGATGCCATCGCATCCTGGCCCACCCCCAGGACCAAGAAGCAGGTGATGTCCTTCTTGGGGACCGCTGGGTACTATAGGAGGTTTGTTTCACACTATAGTGCCCTGGCCATGCCCCTGACAGACCTCACCAAGAAAAATCTGCCCGTCGCAGTCGACTGGACCGTCGCGTGCGAGACAGCTTTCCTGTCGCTAAAGACGGCCCTTTCTAGTTCTCCTGTACTACAGGCAGCCGACTTCACACGGCCGTTCTTAGTGCAGACCGTCGCCAGCGACTTTGACCTCGGTGCTGTGCTCAGCCAGGTTGACACTACAGGCCATGAACACCCCGTTCTGTAGCTGAGCCGGAAGCTCCTGCCGAGGGAAGTGGCCTATTCCATGATGGAGAAGGAATGTCTGGCAATTGTGTGTGCCCTGCAGCGTCTGCAGCCATACTTGTACGGACGACAATTCACCGTGGAAACAGACCACAACCCCCTCAGCTGGTTACACACGGTCTCTGGGACAAATGGGAGGTTGCTATGATGGAGCCTCGCTCTCCAACAGTACCACATCACCATTCGCCACAAAAGAGGCAGGGACCATGGTAACGCTGATTGTAGTCCCGGCAAGGAGAGGGTGCAGAAGGGCGCATAGGGGAACACAGGAATGTGATACCCCCTAGCGCCCTCAAAAGCAGGTAGGTGTGAGGAAAGGAACCGCCACCATCTTGGATAGGACCTATACCAGCCTCCATTTTGTCTGTGCACAGAGCCACAGGCAGCTAACTGCACAGCGACTGTTAGCATATTCAATACGACAGGGTTTGATGTCCACTGTGAAGCAAAAGGGCTTTAGTATGCTAAGCAATTCAGGCCCATGTTTGAATAAGAAGGCCATTAGTATGCTAAGTAATTCTGGCCCAAGACAGAATTTCCTGCTCAATATGAATAGCCAGGCCGATTAGTATGCGTGCTTCAAAGTAGAGGCTTCAATTAGATTATACCTGCCAACCGGACACAGAAACACACCAATTGTATCTTCCAGACACGAAGGCTCAGTTCTAGGATTATGAATTATGAGCACATCTTTGTAGGTACATTCTCATAAAAATATCTGTGTGACCCGGCGGACCTCGGGCATTTGATGGTGCAACTCCCGAGTCGGTGATGGCTTGGGGGGCTGAGATATAGAGATTGGTCATACACAATGAACCAATCGGGCCAGGTTTGATATCCATGCGACAGGCAAAACATACTGCATCCGCTGGTACATCTCGTGTCCTGATCCGATCGTCCTGGAGAAAGTTAACCCCTTTGCTAGATATTGGGAATATATTCTGCAGGGGGCTAAGGGTGGAGATTATCCTCCTACCCTCGGACACCGAGGGGAGGGACCTAGCAGGTTTAAGAACTGTGAGTTAAGGGCATACCAGATCCATTCTCACAGCAGCAAGAAGCAACAAGGGACAGACCTGCCAAGGGAGCAGCGGTACACGTTTTGGGGGACTGTCCAGCAACTAAGACTTTCACCTGGGGATCGCAGAGCTCCCTGCCTCCACATGTCCATACAACCTGGTAATATTGACCTCTAGCTAATACCTCTAAGCCTTGTACCATTATTGTTGTATTTTACTCTGACTGCAAATTCATTGTAATTTCGTTGTATAGCTTACTGTATATTTCTGTAATTATCTAGTGCGCCCTTAAGGCAATTAAACCATAAAATTAATCTTGGGCTGATGCTTTTACTCTGATCACAAATCTTAGTATACCCAGTGGGTAACAGGACACCCTCCCCGGCGGCCGTTTGCTCTAGGTGCAGTTCCCTTACTGACCTGAGAGACAAAGGGGGCGCCGGAGAGCTGTGCCTGTGGAGTTACGTCACATTGGTGATGTGGAAGGACGGGGGCGTCCTTCACAGCATCTATAAAGAGGAGTCACCATGTTAATGTCATTTAAATATCTATGAGCTCCACCATCTATTCTTGTAAGTAGCAGTGAGAAGGCCAATGTAATATTTCATGTTTCCTTCTTAAAGCTTTCTTATGATTTATTTATAAGTACTCTGTCATATTACAATGTAGAAATAGAAATTACCTGACATATAACAGTGGGAAATAATTTTATACTGCTGAGGGTTTAAGGTTTGTAAGGATATGAAAATCTACTGGAAGCTATGAAAGTAAGAATGTAACCAGAAAATTCAGGGATATTTGTATTTAAAGATGTAGAAAGAAAGATGTGAAGGATGTAGTAGGATGTAGACGGAAATATGAAGGATCTAGTAGGATATAGAAAGAACGATATGAAGAATGTAGTAGGATGTTGAAAAAACGATATGAAGGATGTAGTAGGATGTAGTAGGAAACATGAAGGATGTTTTTAGGATGTATAAGAAAACATTAAGATATAGGACTGTGTTAGCCAGTAGATAGAAAAATATTTAGAATTGAGAGTCCTCAGTGGTTGATACCTTTTAATGTCTAACTGAAAAGATGGTAACAAATTGCAAGCTTTCGAGACTACTCGGGTCTCTTCATCAGACAAAGACTAATACAAATTTTGAAGAGTCACTAAATATGTCAAGATCTGAAGAGTCAGTAAATATGTGACTCTTCAAATTTTGTATTAGTCTTTGCCTGATGAAGAGACCTGAGTAGTCTCGAAAGCTTGCAATTTGTTACCATCTTTTCAGTTAGACATTAAAAGGTATCAACCACTGAGGATTCTCAATTCTAAATATACGAAAATATAAGAAAACATTAAGGATCTAGTACAGAGGTCTCAAACTGCATTCCTCAAGGACTGCAAACAGGTCATGCTTTCAGGATTTCCTTGTATTGCGCAGGTGATAATTTAATCACCTGTACAAATAATGATACCAGCACCTAGTGCAATGCTAAGGAAATCTTGAAAACATGCATGGTTTACAGCCCTCGAGGAATGCAATTTGAGACCCCTGATCTAGTAAGATGAAGAAAGAATGATATAAAGAATATAGTAGGATGTAGTAGGAAACATGAAGGATGTAGTAGGATGTAGATAGAACAATATGAAGGATGTAGTAGGATGTAGAAGGAAACATGAAGGATCTAGTAGGATGTAGATAGAACAATATGAAGGATGTAGTAGGATGTAGAAGGAAACATGAAGGATCTATTAAGACGTAGATAGAACGATATGAAGGATGTAGTAGGATGCAGAAAGAACGATGTGAAGGATGTAGTAGGATGTAGAAGGAAACATGAAGGATCTAGTAGGATGTAGATAGAACCATATGAAGGATATCGTAGGATGTAGAAAGAAACAAGAAGGATCTATTAAGATGTAGATAGAACGATATAAAGGATGTAGTAGGATGCAGAAAGAACGATATGAAGGATGTAGTAGGATGTAGAAGGAAACATGAAGGATCTAGTAGGATGAAGAAAGAATGGTTTGTAGGATGTAGTAGTAGGATGTAAAAAGAATGATATGAAGGATGTAGAAGGATGTAGAAAGAAACATGAAGTATGTAGTAGTATGTAGGAAGAATGATATGAAGGATGTAGTAGGATGTAGAAAGAACCATATGAAGGATGTAGTAGGATGTAGAAGGAAACATTAAGGATCTAGTAGGATGTAAAAAGAATGATATGAAGGATATAGTAGGATGTAGAAAAAACGATATTGGATTTGTAACACTGGTGTGTTTGTGCCTTGTTTCCCCAGCATTACTCTGCATGTCTTTGCTTTTACACTTTTGCTCCTTTCCCCCCAACCAGCTGGGATACTGTTGACTGTTACCTGTATGGATGCTGCTCAGTTCCCTGCTCTGCTGCGTAGCCATACATGTGTTGTGGTGTCTTTGCTCTCCTGCACGACCATCCGCGTGTGCGGTCCCTGGCTGCCGCTGTGGAAGCTATCTGCGGGTTGTGAGGTCCTCTGCAGCTGGTGCATGACTTTCCACATGTGTCCATCCAGGCTTGCAGCCACTGCCAGGTTCCTTAAGCGTCAATTCCTGTGCTGGCTATGCTGTACTGGTTTCTGGCTGTGCTTAGGGTGCGCGCAGTCACACCTTCCCTTCTTTTATTAAGGGCAGTGTGTGTGCTTGAATTGCTGTCCCCAGCCTATTGCTGAGGGGCAGCTCCTATTTAAAGTTCCTCTTCCCTGTTGAGTGTTGCCAGAGCTTCTCATTAGGTTCCTGAACCTAGTCATGTGTGTTAGGTTCTACATGTTGCTCATGGTCTGCCTGGTCTTCAGCTCCTGTTCTGCCTATCAGTTCTATGAAAGCTGATGTCTTTGTCCATGGACCTGTCCTGTCTATGTGTTGGTACCAAAGTCCTTGCCTTGAATGTGGATTCCTGCTGTGTGATATTCTCGAAGTCCTTCTTTGCCTGGAACTATGTACCCAGTGACTTTCGGGTCTGAGCCTGCAGTGCCTGCACCATACCGCTTGAGTTCCTTTCCTGGCGACCGCTGCCTGATGCCTGGAGCCTGACGACCGATAATTTAATCACCTGCACAGATAATGATTCCAGCACCTAGTGCAATGCTAAGAAAATCTTGAAAACACGCATGGTTTGCGGCCCTCGAGGAATGCAGTTTGAGACCCCTGATCTAGTAGGATGAAGAAAGAATGATATGAAGAATGTAGTAGGATGTAGAAGGAAACATGAAGGATCTAGTAGAATGTAGAAAGAATGATATGAAGGATGTAGTAGGATGTAGAAGGAAAGATGAAGGATGTAGTAGGACTTACAAAGAATGATATGAAGGACGTAGTAAGAGGTGGAAAGAAGCATGAAGAATGTAGTAGAATGTAGAAAGAACACATGAAGGATGTAGTAGGGTGTAGAAGGAAACATGAAGGATCTAGTAGAATGTAGAAAGAACGATATGAAGGATGTAGTAGGATGTAGAAGGAAACATGAAGGATCTAGCAGAATGTAGAAAGAACGATATGAAGGATGTAGTAGGATGTAGAAGGAAACATGAAAGATATAGTAGGATGTACAAAGAATGATATGAAGAATGTAGTAGAACTTAGAAGGAAACATGAAAGATGTAGTAGGATGATATGAAGAATGTAGTAGGATGTAGAAAGAAACATGAAGGATCTAGTAGGATGTAGAAAAAATGATATGAAGGATTCCAGATGGTAAGATAATCTGGTAGGTGAGATACAGAAGTCAGTAGATAAGGTACAGCAGGGAAGAAGTATTTAAATGTCAAAGGGAATTTGTAAGTAGATTTTTGCTATATAAACTAAAGACAGCAGAAAATAGAGGCTGAGACACAGAATCCAAGGATGTGTCACTTGTTAAAGTGCGAGCTGTTGTTTACTAACTGTGAAGGATTTATCCTGGGTAGGATATTCAAGATGCCGACAATTCCGTGATCCTCCAAAATCAGGCAAGGGAATCACAGAGTTCAGAAGAGTTGCATACTTTATTAAAGGCTATCAAACTACGAGTTTCAGCCCTATGGGCTATGTACCTGAGGAAGTGGACAGGACGTCCATGAAACACGTTGTTTGATAGCCTTTAATAAAGTATACAACTCGTCTGAACTCTGTGATTCCCTTGCCTGATTTTGGAGGAGCGCGGAATTGTCGGCATCTTGAATATCCTATCCAGAATTTCTTGAAGATTCTTTGCGGGTCCGGTGCCATCTGCAGCCCTCCTATCATACTTACTATATGTGTTGTGCATACTCACAATGTGTAAAGGTGACAATTTTACCTTACAGTAAACTAATTGTTAGTTTGGTAACTGCGCTTTTGCGCCCCTCTCTTTATCATTTCTAAGGATTTCTCCTGAGAGATTAACATTGCCGGACTAGTCCAGACTAATCCAGCTACTAAGCACCTCACTGTCTATGGACTTTGTACATAGAGAGCCTGGTGTGGGCTGGGGCACCTTTCTCAGCTCTGCTTCAAACCTAAAAAACTGTGATTGTGTGAGAACGGCTGCTCCCATTAAACTAAGTGACACGTTGCCTTCCTCAGGTTGCTCTCAAATGAGATAGCAAAAACCTGCTGACAGATTCCCTTAGAAGCTTACGTTTCAGAGTCCCAAGAAAAATTGGAAATGTGAACAGTATACATAGTTGCTATCAGGACTAATAGCATGGAGTGTCTTACAAGCTATGTTTTATAAGTTCATTTAGCTCCTGCTTCCAATATGAATGAAAATCAGCATGAATGTTACTCATTGTTAATAGGCTGGATGCTGGATGTTTGTGAACACTTATGTTCCTGAATTGACATTGCTATGTGCTAAATTTCCTGTACGGTTTTTAAAATATTTACTATTTTTGATCAGAGTCTGTCCAACTGCTGGTACCTCCCTTAGGTGTCATTATGCCTTTGTTCTCGTGATCAATGATGGTCCCCACAGTCAGATCATTGACGGTGTAACCTAAGGCTATGGCATAAATATTAAATGTCCAAAGCCCTTTTCAAAAAGCTATTCATAAGTCATAGGATGGATCCAAAACCTCTTCCCTCAATCATTAGTGTCTCCGCAGACGTAAGTCTTAAACTATATTTACATTGAAAGACTGTTGTAAACTAGCGTTCCTAAGAAAGATTGTTTAAGATGATCCTTCAGTGTAAACAGGCTACCGATCACCCGTTGAATGAGCAAAACCATCATTCATTGGATAAATTGATCTTTTCCCCAGTGCAAAAGTTTATCGTTCGTGGTGTGCATTATCCTGGGTACAGAGGACTTGTACTGCCAAGAACAATGGCAACCTGTGCGCGCATAGTGAACTATCACAGATTGCTCACTGCGTATTTATTAACGTGCCACCACGGTGTAAACAAGCTTTTAAATGATCAGTATAGGTTTACTGATTTGCGATTGTTTAGTGTTTCCGGTTGGTCCATGTAAATGAACCTTTAGACTCTAAAACTGGCAATTTCATGCAACCACTATTTTCTCAAAGATTAGCTATTCATTTGATGTATCCCATAAAAGTAAAGACTGTCACATGATCTTTTCAAAATACAGCAGTTCAGGAGTTAAACCTTAACTTCTATAGCCAGTCAAACACATTAACCCCTTTCTGACATCCAACGTACTATCCCGTCCATGTGACCTGGGACCGTATGACCATTGTCGAGATAGTACGTCATACGTGATCAGACGCGTTCACGGGGGAAGCATGGCCGATCGCGGCCGGGTATCGGGTTTCAGCTGATTCTCACAGCTGACACCAGGCACTAGGTGCCAGAAGAGGTCAAGGACCTCTCCCGGCACTTTAAGCTCCGGCATACTGCGATCAAACAAGATCGCAGCTTTCTGGAGAAGGCAGAGGGGCTGTCAGCTCTGACAGCCCTTCTGCCTTTTGATCGGAGACCCCGCGTCGTGACGCGGGGTTCCGATCGCTCTCATGGTAACCCGATGTCGTCATGACGACATCCGGGTTACCAGAGCTCAGAGACTTCCTGTCATGCGCAATGCATGTCAGGAAGTCTCTGAGGTTAGTGACAAATCCCTGCAGCGCTGACAGCTTATATGGCATGCAGATTTGCATGCCATATAAGTGATTAGCCTGCAGAAAATGAGTGTCCCATAGTGGGACACAGTGTAAAAGTAAGAATTAAATTAAAACATTTTTTTAAATAATTGTAAAAATATTTTTTTAAAAAATAAAAAATAAAAAAATCAATATTTATTCTATCAATAAATAAATATTGGAATTAAAAAAATCTAAACTATAGAAGTACACAGTATCGTCGTGTCCGTAACGACCCGACCTATAAAACTGTCCCACTAGTTAACCCCTTTAGTGAACCACATAGAAAAAAACAAGGCAAAAAACAATGATTTATCATCATACCGCCGAATAAAAAGTGGAATAACACGCAATCAAAAAGACAGATATAAATAATCATGGTACCGCTGAAAACGTCATCTTGTCCTGCAAAAAACGAACCACCATACAGTATCATCAGCGAAAAAATTAAAAAGTTATTGCTCTCAGAATAAAACGATGCAAAAATAATTATTTTTTATATCAAATAGTTTTTATTGTATAGAATGATATAAATGAGGTACCGCTGTAATCGTACTGACCCGAAGAATAAAACCGCTTTTTCAATTTTACCACACGCTAAACAGTATAAACGCCCCCCCAAAAGAAATTCATGAATTGATGATTTTTGTTCATTCTGCCTTCGAAAAATCGCAATAAAAAGCGATCAAAGAAAGTCATGTGCCCAAAAATGGTATCAATAAAAACGTCAACTCGTCCCGCAAAAAACAAGACCTCACATGACTCTGTGGGCCAAAATATGAAAAAATTATAGCTTCCAAAATATGGTGATGCAAAAACAATTTTTTGCAATAAAAAGCATCTTTTAGCGTGACAGCTGCCAAACATAAAATCCCGCTATAAATAGTAAATCAAACCCCCCTTTATCACCCCCTTAGGGGAAAAATAATAAAATAAAAAAATACATTTATTTCGATTTTCCCAGTACGGTTAGGGCTAAAGTTATGGTTAGGGTTGGGGTTAAATTTAGGGTTAGGGTCAGGGCTAAAGTTAGGGTTAGGGTTGGGGCTAAAGTTAGGGTTAGGGTTGGAGCTAAAGTTAGGGTTAAGGTTTGGATTAGGGTTAGGGTTGGGATTAGTGTTAGGGGTGTGTTAGGGTTAAGTTTGTGGTTAGGGTTATGGTTCCAGCTGGGATTAGGGTTAAGGCTGTGTTGGGGTTAGGATTGGAGTTAGAATTGGGGGGTTTCCACTGTTCAGGCACATCAGGGGCTTTCCAAATGCAACATGGCGTCCAATCTCAATTCCAGCCAATTCTGCGTTGAACAAGTCAAATGGTGCTTCTTCCATTCCGAGCTCTGATGTGCACCCAAACAGTGATTTAAACAAACATATAGGGTATCCACGTACTCAGGACAAATTGGACAACTTTTGTGCTACAATACCTCCTGTTACACTTGTGAAAATAAAAAATTGGGAGCGAAAAGATCATTTTTGAGAAATAAATATGATTTTTTATTTTTACTGCTCTACGTTATAAACTTCTGTGAAGCACTTGGGGGTTCAGACTGCTTACCATACATCTAGATAAGTTTCTTAGGGAGTCTAGTTTCCAAAATGGTGTCACTTGTGGGGGGTTTCCACTTTTTAGGCACATCAGGGGCTCTCCGAATGCGACATGGCGTTCAATCTCAATTCCAGCCAATTTTGCATTGAAAAGTCAAATGGCGCTCCTTCCCTTATGAGCTCTGCCATGCACCCAAACAGTGGTTTACCTGCATATATGGGGTATCAGCATACTCAGGACAAATTGTACAATAACTTTTGGGGTCCAATTTCTCCTGTTACCCATGGTCAAATTAAAAAAAAATTGGATCTGAAGTATATTTTTTGTGAAAAAAAAGTTAAATGTTCATTTTTTTCTAAGCATTCCAAAAATTTCTGTGAAGCACCTGAAGGGTTAATATACTTCTTGAAAGTGGTTTTGAGCACCTTGAGGGATGCAGTTTTTAGAATGGTGTCACTTTTGGGTATTTTCTATTGTGTTGACCCCTCAAAGTGACTTCAAATGTGATGTGGTCCCTAAAAAAAAATGGTGTTGTAAAAATCAGAAATCGCTGGTCAATTTTTAACCCTTATAACTTCCTAACAAAATTCTAATTCCAAAATTCTGCTGATGTAAAGTAAACGTGGGAAATGTTGCTTACTAAGTATAGGTGGCGCTATAGAGTACAAGTCCTCTTTGTTTGAAGAGGCAATTTGCATATATAAGTATTTTGTGTGACATATCTCTGTGATTTAAGGGTATGAAAATTCAAAGAAGGAAAATTGCAAAATTTTCAAAATTTTTGCCAAATTTTCATTTTTTCACAAATAAACGCAAGTCATATCAAAGAAATTTTACCACTATCATGAAGTACAGTATGTCACGAAAAAACAAGAATCACCGAGATCCATAGAAGCGTTCCAAAGTTATTACCTCATAAAGGGAAAGTGGTCAAAATTGTAAAAATTGGCTCGATCATTAACATTCAAACCACCCTGGGGGGTTAAGGGGTTAAGCTCAAAATTGGACTGCAGAATGAAAGTTAAATGAGTTCCACCTTCTTATTGGCAAAACTGAGTTACAAACAGTGTTTATCCTGATTCATGATGGGAATTAAATTCATAATTATTGTAATTTCTGCTGCTTTTAATTGTGTTCATATTTTCTACTGATCCATTGTCTTACATGCAATTTTACAGATAATTTGAATTGAAAATCTCCCATATGCCATCTACAAATGCCTTATAGAGTGTGAACACAGCCTTGTAGCTACTAACCAAGCAGATTCTTTATGGTCTCACTGAAACCATAGATACAATAATGTTTAACATAAGTAATTATTGATTAGATTATTTTGGAAATGGTAATTGCTATGTCTATGGTTAAAAACCTTGTTTAGAACTTACTGTACATATTGATGTCCTATACGTAATATATTGGATCGGTGAGAGGCAAACACATGCCACCCGTGCTGATCAACTGTTATTGGCTTTGGCGGCTCCAGATAACACAGCGGCCCTGTAAATTGTCTGGTACCGGAGCTTTTCAAGTGAATGGGAGATATGGTGCATGAGCCACTAAACAATGTGCAGGACTGCTGTGTTGTGCCCAATCCATTGGTTATATTCGACATCTGCCGGTGCAGGTAACAGCTGATCTGTGTGGGTGCCAAGTGTCAATCTGATATTGATGACCTATCTCATAAACAGATCATCATCAATATATAAGTCTCCCCTTTAGTTTCCCCTATTTAACCGTTTAAGGTTACTATGCACATTAGATGAACAGTGACCCAAACTTGATGATTTAGGTGAGACCTGCCAACCATCTAATGAGGATTGTTCCTATTAGCCACCCAAAGGCAGATATTGATGAGATAAGCACCAACAGAGGTCTAAGCAGCAGGCCAACAGCAAATTTTAATTATTCATGTCAAATTCTTTGTTCTCAAGGGAGATAATCTAGAAGAAGTGCTGGCTGCTGACTACTTCACTCCTACCAAGCTGAGAGTGCATATGTATGGAGAGGGGAGAAAGATAGCTTTAAATGTAAGACTATGACCACTACCATTGGACATGTTCTCTCTGCACTAAGCAATGAGAGCTCGGAATTACTTGCCAGATCTTGCTGATTAGGAGCAAGAGATCATGTTTAGTGCTGGGAAGTAATGGAGGCCATCTGTGAACTTCAGATCCAGCTGCCTGGTGGCAACTTTCAGCCTGAAGTCATCAATATGCATACCATGCACGCGCATATCACATGATATGCAAATGACTTAATCACACTATTTGTTAAAAAAAAGTTCTAAACATAATTTGTTATGTTTTCAAAATTGTAATTGGTTGTGAAATCTGATGATAGGTACTCCTTCAGTCAATATACTAGCCATGTCATGGTTACTGAATTCTCTTAGTCAAGGGTACAAAAATGGTCCGATTACTCTGATCAGAAGTGATCAGAGTTTGATCAGAGTGGCATCAGCTTGTCTCGGAATGGGGAGAAAAATACAAATGTTACCCTACCTTCTTGAATCTGTCAGTACACAAAAATTAGACCTCATTTTTTTCAGGTTTTCACAGATCCATAAACTTTCATTGACTCACGGATCAAAATCTGACAAGTCTCCAAGTTTTTCAACTCCGTCCAAAGAAAAAAATCTAACACGTACACAGTCCCATAGCGCTTGTACCCATGATATTCTATCTGTGGCACTTATACGAGAAAAACGGTCATGTGCACGTACCTAAATACTGAGTGCCATTAAAGTGCCCATGGGGAGGAGTGCACCAAGCTTTCAGCATAGCCAATGCCATTAAAGGTCTTTGGAAAACGAAATAGTGACCACCAAATAGTGACCACTACCAGGGCCTGTATGCACAGGATATACTGTTAAAGCAGTTCCTAGAATATGATTACAGTATATATTTTATTACATTTCAACAAAGAACTGAAGAGGAGTGATACATCTAAGAAATATGGCCGTACAAGTCTGAGTCTTAAAAAACAGAAATGTTAAGGGCAACTGAAAACTGTGAGAAGGGCACAGTTGGCTCAGATAAATGTAGCCGGCCTAGGGATCGCTGATCTTTATGACAACAATTCATGCCCTTTTTCAGCGTAGTCTGCATTCAATTTAAACACTTCTAAAATACTTTATAAAATGTTTCTAATATCTCGAGTTTCTGCAGAGTCCTTCTGAGCAATAAAGGTCATTTAGGAAAACTAAACTGTATAATAGCAGTAAAAATGCTGACATTTAAGTAATTGCTTCGAGTTTCCACCTAAATGTGTGGCTCTGTGGGTCTGGATGGCAGTATTTTCAGGTCACAGAAACAGTTTCTTAGACTAAGATCAGGCCTTGCTATAAATTGATAGGCAAAACGTATTCACTGAAGTGTAACATTTTACATTCAGAGGTAGATTTGTTTGGTTATCTTGCCAAATAGTCTGCACAAGTAGATCCTGTAGACTGTGAGCCCTCGCGGGCAGGGTCCTCTCTCCTTCTGTACTTATGCGTCCCTTGTCTAGCACACGTTTATTGTACCTGTCTATATTTTTCCCTTTTCATATGTAAAGCGCCATGGAATAAATGGCGCTATATAAATGTATAATAATAATAATAATAATAGGCCTTACTTAAGCTGGTATAGAGTCACTGTCATTGCCTTTGTTATGGGGGAACTAACTAAAGTCTAACTTTGCTTTGGTGCATATGTAGGGGAGAGAGCCCCCGCTATGTGCCTGGGCCAGAACCAAGGGGGCTGTCATTTAGGTTTTCAGGGGAAAGGTTCCCGGGGGAAGAAACGGCAGGACGGCTGGAA